>BGPR01008521.1:0-15045 GCA_013235015.1 Araneus ventricosus | reverse complement strand
ACCGTCTGTGTGTGGACGGTGCTTTTCACTGAGAAGTTTTACTCCATCGCCTGTATTACGGGTTCCATTCTTGGCACCTTATGAAATTACATTTCTCACATGGGCCTCTCGACAGAACTTATGTCACCATTTGTGATCAATCAATATTTTCAATGATTTTTGATCGATGATTTCAAAGGAGTTAATGCATGTAAATTCATTGTCTCATGACAAACACATTTGCGCATGAAACCTAATTTCACACTGCACGTTTTCTCTCGAACAAAGACAGTAAGTTCAATATGCATCAAAATTTAAATTTTTGGCAAACAGAAGTACAAATGAAAATTTTTGTATAAAACAATCTTTATTCCTGAAGAAGTTGATGAAAATTAATTAAGATGAGAAAGTTAATCTTTTCAAACTTGCATATAGCTTCAATATTTTTTTATACTAAGTAGATGATACTCACGCACGCCATACCAATCCAGAAAGCTATAATTACTCCACTACTCCTAGAAGCTGCCTCCTTCACAAGGGGCCGTCCACAAATGATGTCACGCTTGGAGGGGGTAGGGGGTTCGTAAAATTGTGACAATTTGTGACAAGGGCGAGGAAGGGGATAACAAGAAGTGTGACATCACACATTTTGGTTAAAATAAAAATATTTAAAATCAGCAGATTAAATTTTGAAGTTATTTTGAAATTACCAGAATTTGGGGGTATTTTTTAAATCGGGGCTAAAACAATTTTCATGTGATTTTTTCTCTCTTATATTCCTTTCTTTTCGAAAAATTCATTCAGGGTAGGTTCTGAGAATATGGTAGCAGCAAAAATTCTTCACCATTAGAGGAAAACCTTCCCCTGTCACACCCTTGAAATGTCCAACAAAAGATACTTCGCCCCACCTGGGAGAGTGGTAGAACTGGTAGTGGCACAAACAGGTTGATTTTATTGAGGCGTTTTTATTTTCTCGTATACCAAGTATACAAAGAGAAAGTATTGTAATCGTCAAAAAATTCGAACTCGAGATTTTGACGAATCTCCACGTTTTAGACCTACCTGAATCCGAAAAACACAGTTTTGGAATTATGTGTGTCTGTGAAAACTATTAGAGCTACGGAGATGAAATTTGGTATGTGGTGTTTAAACATAATTTGTAGGTTTTTATCAAATTTTGGACAAAGTCCGTCTACGGGAAGTCTGTCTATCTGTATGTCCGCGGTCATGTGAACACTATAACTCAGAAACTTGAATAGCTAGATGGATAAAATTTGGTACACAGTTTTATCGTCATGAATGTAAGTCCGTATAAAATTTTGGGCCAAATCCGTCAACGAGCTGATTGTCTGTCGGTCTGTATAATTGCATACTTGTAAAAATTATATCTCATAAGCCCTTTGACTTAGATAAATAAAACTTGGTATCACGTATGCTAACTTTAATTATAGATTTGTGCCCAAATTTCGTTCAAATCGGTTAAAAACAGGTGTTCAAATTGCATATTTAGTTCAAAACGCACATTGCAACTGTGTATTGGCTGGAGTCAGTATAGTTGGCTTTTGAGCTTGGCGGTCTACGAAGGAAATTGTAGCTTCGGACGCGCTTCGGAAATTATGGCAACCCGACTGACATTCTCCAGATGGAAGGTATGGTGAAATCTTGCGTGTTATTTGTATTAAGATTTCGTTCTCGAAAACTTTAAATAAAGTTGTGATACCTTAACGCGCTTAAAAATTGAGAACTTACGCAATTTTTTTCATTGTTATCATTTTCCTTTTACACATAGTCATAAAAATGGGCGCAGGTCATTTTAAAATTATAATGATTCAGAGTTTAGGAAGCAAACGGGACAAATAGTATACGGGACGTATGGCAACCCTAGTTAGAGGGAAAATGACACCTTTTTGGGAAGTATACGAGAAAGTTTAGGGGAGACCACCCCCGCTGATTTTTTTAATTCAATCTGTTTAAGAGTATTTTGTGTTCATAAAGCAAAGATAAGATTTAAAGCAAAATATATCAAATTCCAAAGTATTACTGATTTCAATTGCTCTTTTATATTAATATTTTATTACTATTGTATAGTAATTATGTTTTTTGTTGTAAACCTTAATCTTATTTCAAACAAAATAAGTACACGTATAATCATTATTATTGTTATGCTCACAAATGTCATTAAAACACATAGTTAAAATTTAAAAATAAAATTTGATATATGATCTATAATGTAGTGCTTTGTTTCTGAACTGCAAGTATATGTTTATGTAATATAGCGTGACATGTGACCAGGGGTGAGGGGGTATGGTAAAGTGTGACACTTTGTGACAAAGGGGGAGGGGGTATGGTAAAGTGTGACACTTTGGGACAAAGGGGGAGGGGGGGTCAAAATATTGAAAAAAAGTGTGACATCATTTATGGACAGCCCCCAAGTGCAAACCACAAGTTTCTGCTTCCCTCCAGACCATTTCAAAACGAAACTGACTGTAAACATCCAATATTACAACCCTAGACTAACAGAAATATTTTTTGCAGTAATTGTTCAAGCGATTCAAATTAATTAACAAAAAAATAAAAACTAAAACTTAACAATCTCAGAATAAAGTTGAAAATTGTAATGTCACTTATCTTTCAAGTTAAATAAATGAATAGAGGTTAAGAAAATTTGAATTCGAACACTGTATCATCATCTAGACAAAATTTTATGATATTCACAAAGAATAAAGAAGATAGTAACGTAACTTGAAGAGGAACGTGGGTCTGCTAAAATAATCAAAGTTGTATAATAGTCTCAAACAATTTATTATTCATTTATAAGATAAGACAATCTTAGAAATGAGTAATAAACTTTGTCATAATCTTATGACAAAATAGATCATAAGATTCGACAATCATTGAAATAATAATTTGATCAAACGATTGCAAGAAATGAACAATTCTTCTTCACAACCAAAGCAAAAAAATAACCGCCAAAAGCATTTTATTTTATTCATGCTTCAGGAAACTACAGAAAATTCTGAGGGCAAATAATAATTATTAAAGACATTGATTCATTATTGATAGAAAATTTTATATGAGGAATTTTAAAGGAAAGTTTGACTTATATACGCTGATCTTCCATTCTTTCTATGGGGCGGCTGCAATCGTTTACCAGCTTCTTGTATCTTACACATTTTACATGCTACATACAGGGTAATTATAATTAACGTTGCACTTTCAGAAGGCTGTGAAAAATACTTACTATTCTGAATGACCTGATATTTCATCTGGTATACGCGAACAATGGGAATTTGTTTTGCGAAAGAAAAAAAAGTTGAAAAAGTTGACCGATAGATGGCGCTGTATAGTCATAACATGCTGAAAAGATTGCTTTAAAAGAGATGCTAATTTTAAGATGCATAGAAAAGACGTGACATGTTGTTGTGGCAATATTGTTCAAGTCCATCCACCGACAGAGTGGTGCGACAGCGGATAGGATAAAATCGATTTTAATTGTCCTTAGCAAAAAAACCGTAGAAAAAGCAAAAAGATGTAAACCATCAAGAAAAGTCGGCTTCGACTTGCTTAAGAAATGCTCAATATGCTGTCCAGCGTTTTCTCCTATGAGCTGGAAGCGCAAAACAGGATGTTCAAACAGATCGAGTGTTTCATTGGTTGATATTGAATGTGTTGTCATGTGCGGTTTTGAACTCACCTACGTTCACATTGGATTCCCGTACACAACATCTTTTAGCCTCCACAGCCAGAAGTCGCAAGTGTTCAGGTCAGGGTGATCGTGGCGGCCAGGCTATTAGGAAATGGCGACTGATAATTCTGTCATTTCCAAAATGCAGATTCAACAGCTCTTCACTGTTCCTGCAATGTGCGGAGGCACCATCTTGCATAAAATTTTTCTATCCACATGTCCGCGCTGTTGCAGTGCTGGAATGGGATGGTTTCGCAAAAGAGATTCATAACGTGTCCATTGACTGTACAGATTACGACGACCGAAGGATGATCTCCTCGAAAAGAAAGAGTCAACAATAAATTCTACTGTAAACCCGCACCACACAGTGACCTTTTGAGAATGAAGAGGCAATGGTTGCATTTGGAACGATTCTCTTTGTCCATATTCTGCAATTTTGAGTATTGACAGAACCTTGGAGATGGAAATGGGCTGTCTGTCACAAAATGTTCAATGCCATGCATTGTCCACTTCCATTCGAGCAAAAATTGCAGAGCGAAAGCTTATCGTTTTGGCATGTCAGCAGGATCCAACTCCTGAACATGCGTAATTTTGAATGGATAGTAGCATTGCAGATGTTTCATGAATTTTACGAACCATGCTGACAGGCATATCTAAAGTTCGGAAATTCCCTGTACTGCACGTCTCCAAAGCACTGCTTGACGCTTCCTGCAATGCTGCAGCCACATCCTCTGGAGTCGAAGACAATTGATTTCCTCCCTCTACCATTTCACGCCAAAATGAACCGACTCTTCGAATTTATGAATCATCTTCTTAGACTCGAATGAGTCATCGGACCAGAGCCGCTTCTAAACCCTTTAATTTCGGAATTTCTTCAATGCAATTGCCACGTCACTTTCTTGTAAAACACTTCACAAGCGAGCCCGATCCTTCAATAATAGCGTCATGACTACCTTCTGTGACGAGAATAACAGGAACTGCATGTTGCCGCTTTTTTTATCTAGTATAATGCGCGGTGCGCATGTCACGTCTTTAATTAGCATCTTAAAATTAGCATGTATTTTAAAGCAATAGTTTTCAGCATCTTATCACGAGTACAGCGCCATCTCTCGGTCAATTTTGAACTATTTTTCTTTCGGAAAACAAATTCTCATTGCTTCACGTATACTAGTGAGATATCAGGTCATTCGCTAGTGGTTCTTTTTACAGCCTTTGAAAGTATAACTTTAATTATAATCACCCTGTAGTATGTTAGATTACGTTTATATTGAGTTCATGTTATGAAAACAAATATAACATGTTGAGTCATAACTCTTTCATCGGTAAAGGAGATTAAATCAAATTCTATGTTATTTAGAAATGCCAATGAGAAAATTAAGTTTTTGTTTAAATTTTATGTATCAGGAGATAATATATTGTGATAGATTCAGATGACTAGGGTTTTTGGTATCGGTTCGTTATAGTTGGCATTTTGCAGCCTTAAAGTTGCTTGCAGTTATATGCGATCTAAATCATTTGAAAATTATTTTATTCATAAGCTGCTATGTCTTGAAAATCTTTGTTAAACTTATAGTTATTTTTGAATAAATCTGTATCGTTTTAATAACTATGTTTGTCGATGTGAACCCTTTCTAAGAGTGATTTCTTTTCTTGATATTAGTTTGTGTTTTAAATTATATCTCATTTTGTAGATTCCTAATTAAAAAAATTCAGTTCGAAAAAATTAGCTGGAATCATTTAATTAACTAGTATTTCAATGGTGATCATATAAAATTTGTTTTAATTAAAGAAAACTTTAGACAAGAATAATTAATACTGGCCCTCATTATTAGTACTATTATATAACTGTAATCTTGTTCTGATGAGTAATCAAATTCAAGAAATGCTCTATCCGACATTAATACCTATTTATGTTTAAAGATCTATCAAGATATGCTGGAACCTCGTAAATATCCTGTAATCTCTTCAATTGTTAATATTTTGTAAACGCTGCTTTTAATAACAACTATTTAAGAGCTGCATAAGTAATTTAAATCAAAGGTAATTGCTGACTTCTTGGCAGAGCGGTTGATTTCAAATTAATCTATATGTTACCGGCAATATAGGAAACGCCGGATTTCTATAGATACCTAGACTTTATAGAAAGCCGGACGTTTTAGCAAAGTTGAATAATGAGATTATATACTTTTCCTAGGCATTTTATGAATGATTAATGCTATTTAGGCAAAAGTATGAAAAAAGGTTATGATGGCTATTATTTAAAGCGTGCATTCCTCAAAATAAAAAAAAAAGTTATTTCAGAAAAATAATGAAAGATTGTCATTGAAAAGCTTTTTTTTCAAAATACATAAAAGAAAGAGTGAAAGTTGTACAAAACAAATTTTATGCCCTTCTTATTAAAAGAAAAAAATTTTCATATAAAAAGAAATTAAAATTAACCTTGTTGCAACAAGGTTTGAATAACACTTCATAAATTTTTCACGCAAGACATTTCATTTGGCACTATTTTGCACATTCATTACGAATCCTCGACCTCTACTGTACTGAGTAATTGCAACTGATCATAAAAGTAATTTAGTGGCCATTAATACCTTCAATTCTAGCAAGTTCTTAGGGCATAAAGTGTGTGATTTTTCATATAGTTGTTTTAAAATTCCTTCAGAAGTTCCAAGTCGATAGAAACCTCATCTTCAAACTCATTACGCCAATAAATTGCGCAGATCGCTCGTCCGTGACAACGTCAGGAATAGGAACTCGCATAGTAGTTCCCAAAGAAACAGTAGAAAATTTTTTTTTCCGATTTCATTTTTTATGATTGTATTTCCAAATTGATTTTAAATTAATTTCTTAAATAGCATTTTCAGTTTTGAAACAAAGGTTCACAAAATATCCACTTCATCATCTTTACTAGCATAGCCAAGAAGGTACGAATTTTTTTATGACCTTTGTGCATGCACGTGTATCACTGGTTTCCTTTAAACACACAACAACTGAATGAGAAAAGGAAATATCTTCGGTAAGAATATCATCATCATGTTGGTTTAATCCACCATCGACTATAATCTCATCCATCTTTTTTGAAACAGGCTCTTTTCTTGCATAAGCTGATTAATTTCATCCTTTTGCATTGTTTGGACGCTTTCTATTAATTTTATTACTGCTTCTCTGTATTTGCATCTTTTAAAACATCGGAACTAGAAAAGACACTATAAGACCTACTTTAAGTTTCGAGACAAAATGAGGTTTGTATGGTGTTCTTTTTCCCAGAATGATAACTCTATTTTCTAAAATGAACTAAACCAGTCCTTCTCTCCAGCGGTCAGATTTAAAGTCCTCCATCCAAGTATAGGCATACTTTTAATATCTTGATTGACTCTTCCGACACTACCCTGTCTTTGAGAATGGCAGGCTTCATAGACGGTCTTCAGTGCTGCCAAAACTCCTTCAAGCTGACCACCAATTAAGCATTCCTTATAATTGTTAAACTGTAGTATAGATGGAGCTCCAGGCAACGAATATGTCTACTAGGTAGCAGGCTACTTCTTCAGCTCTTTTGAATCAGAGCTTTGAGAATTACAAATTTTGTGAGATGATCTTGTACACCATAATAAATTTGCATTCTCTATCCTGAGACTGAAAATCAATAAAACCTACCTGATAACAGGAATTAAATTCTGAAAAAAATCATAGGTTTCACAACAATGCCCTTTTAATACCTTTCTGTTTTTTCTGGCAAGACTCACAAAGATGGATGTAGATTAAATATCATGACGTGTAACGTTTTTATATTTAGTTGAAACTTCTTTTGGTATCTAAAGCTTGTGCGACACAGTTAACTGTACCGAACCTGAATGGTGATCGACTCTGCGAGGTTCGTTTATGATTATTTGTGTGTCGGGACAGGTAGAACAATGATGCATGTCTGAGTATAGCGATGTAATAACGATTAGTGTAAATATAATGTGTTGTGCCGTGTATATTAATTAATGTCCAGTAAAGATGTGTGAGACTTAAGATAACGGGCGGTTTCTCAAAAAGTTAAAATCTCATAACCATCCAAAAGATCGCCAAATATCCGCCATGTTGATGGTTTAAGATCTGCATTCAATGACCGCCACTAAAAAAAATACAAATAGTGCATAAAATTGGAAATAGTACACATAAATTGCAAATTACATAAAATTGTATGAAATTTAGCATTAATTTTCGAAATTCTGGCAGCGTTTAGAAATTCTGGCAAAGTTTTAGGGTTTAACAAAATGAAGAAGTTACCACATTTGGCGAGAAAAAAAATTCAACTGGCGGATCTCCTGTGAATCAAAATAAAGTTTAGTATTTAATTGCATTCAAGAAGACTCTGGCGGCGAGGTGATTTTCGAGATATTCAAATACTTCCGTTTTGGATCATGAGTACCATCATTTGTTCCACATAGTATAGGAGCCAAGACTCCGTTTACCTTTCTTATCCAAGGTAATCCGTTTTATTTTTTCTTTTGATTGAAGTGCTATGGAGCATTAAATTGAGATTGAAAGCAAAATCAAGAGCTGATTCTTGCTTTACAAAGAACAAATGGTTCTTCTCAAAAAGTAACTGTTGCAGTTTGAAAAATTTGACGAAGAAAATGAAAATTTTGATAGTTTTTGATGTAAAAAATATACCAACAGAAAGTAGAGCTAAAGTGTTTATTCTTCTTTGAGTGCTAAACTGTATCAGTTGCTAAAAAAATTGGCTGGCTCGTGATATTCCTTCTGACAGAAATTTAAATAAGTTAAAATGCTCTTTAACAACATTTGACGCAAAAACCGTTGATTATACCTTCCCGCCTAAGTTCTTAAACCGAAATCAGAACGGGGGGTATTAATAGTTATATCGCAGAAAGACGCTAATGCGAAAAACTGTTTTATTAAGCTAAATATATACATACACTTAGAATTGAAAATACTTTTCCCGAGAAACTGGTTTATCAACTAGGATATATATAAAAGATCTTATTTTCAGTGCATGTACTCATATGTATGTAAATTTTTTAATTCTCGATGCACACACAGACCATTTGACTTACCGGGACCAAATCTGGCACAGTGATGCTTTGACAGAAGTGGGATCTAACGCTGTAAAAATTATTTTAAAATTCGAATTTGATTTTTTTAAATTTATTTATTGTTAACTTGCCTATTTTGCAAATTTTCTTTTATTCTCATCGGAGATCCGTGATTTTCACATCATCGTAAAGTGCAGATATCCCGTTCTAATATGAGTGATTTGAAACTGCTGTGAAACTTTCCTGATTTTAGCAATTTTTTTAATGCTTCGAAACTTTCTTTTCCAAACGCTTCGTGTAACGTGACGAAATATTATGCTCCTATGTTTTAATTTCAAAACATCGAGGAAAAAAATCGATTCCTTGCATCTTTTTCTCTCTCTCCTCTCTCTTTGTCTTTGTTGTTTTGCAAAGTATATTTTAATTAAAGTTTAGTTGATTCTAAAGACTTTGGTAAGTTTATAAATTTTATCAAAAGCCGCGAAAATTCTGTGTATTATAATTATTCATTGTAAGTTATATTAGTTATTATATAAGGTATATTGTTTAAAGTTTAAAACAAATGTTCTTATACCAAAGTTTTCGCGTTTTCATTCAAACTATACTGTTATAAGTAATAAAAAAAGCTAGATTTGAAAGCTTTAATTTAACAAGAAAGGGTTTAAAGGGAGATTTACGTTTTTTGGGAAAGTTAATTATAATATTTGTAGACAGAAAAAAAAAAACTGGAGGTGGGCATATGCCCAAAAAAACTCCGCCCGACGCACAGTGGTTTAGATCGTTCATAAAGCGCGCCAAAACCCAAAAATCTGACATCATAAGATCACCTTTAGTCATATTGTATAGCAAAGGATTCGGAAACCCTCCTCGCTTTTACACATGCGCCTGGCGGAGTTATTTTCATCAAAATGGGGGGGGGGAGTGAAGAATGAGAGGGTGATGTTTACATTTTACTGAGCGTTATCTAACAAAGAACTCCGGAAATGCGCTCATAAGACTCATTGTCTGACACCCCTTTCCGGTGTAAAATCGTCCAAAGGTGGTAGTCTCGGAATCCGATGCCGAACTATACTTCAAATAAATGTTTATATTCCAGAGATGCTAAATCATCACAAATTCAGCTCTAATTATTCGGTATTTCACCCTACGACATCATAAAATGAAAAGTTTCCCAATTACTCTGTTCTAGTCTGAGTGATTGTACCCGAACTCTCGTAAAAAAAAAAAAAAAAAAAAAAACTGAGTTTATTTTTTTATGTGATACATGGTTTTTTTGTCAATATAGAAGAAAAACGTGTTTATTTCATATTTCATATCGTTTCAGCTTTATTTGATGCATTATTTTCCATGAAAGCTGGAGCAATATTAAGGCTTAAATAAATGGACAATTTTTTCTTTAAATATTTAATATTTTGGGCTGCTTTTTTTACGCATTCGTACGTTGAAATTTCTGCTGAATAATAAATTACTGACCTTTGAGACAAAGAATAATGAGAAGTGTTTCTCTCATTGTCTTTTTGTAATTTATTTAAAGATTTAATGTTTACATGTATATTATACTCATGAAATTCTTTCACTTTCCATCCATCGTAAGAGGCATTGGTATTTTTCCCCCAAAGTTTATATTAATGGGCAAAAATTTGAAATGTTTGAAATAAAAAAACCCTCATCAGGCATTACTAAAATTCACTAACCCTTAATTTTAGACTTTTTCCTTCATTTTGTAAAATTTTCTAGAGTTTTTAAATATTTCTTCCGCTATTGTCAGATTTTGCGTCGATTGCGGCAGTTTCTTCCATAGAGAGCAATGGAGAAGAATTTAAAAAATTGTCACAAGTCACAAAATATCCAACTGAACGTTATAAAATCTCATGGGAGATATCCAAAGACCATTTCATTTAAACTGTGCAAATTTCAAGATTCTGCTGTGTATAGTTTTATCCTATGAGTTTCGTCCCGCTAGAAAACGAAATTGAACCACTGTGCGAAGCTGTGCTATCAGCTAGTATTGGAAAATGATCGCAGCGCCTCTCGACTGGTAGCTCTCTGCCAAAAAGTCTTCGATTTTAAATCGTAAGAGATATTGCATTTTTGTCGCGATAATAATCTTTTATATTCAACTAAGCGTGTAATGGTTAACGATCCAGCAGATTATTCAGGTTTCCTTGTAAAACTTTGAGAAACTATAGTTAAAATGAATGAAAAATTTCTTTCATTTAAACATATAAAATAATATCGTTTTCCTTGTACATAAAATTTAATCATCTGACAATTTTCTGTCATATGATATTTTGAATTTTTTAAACTAAGCGTTTCGATAGATTCTTTTACGTGTGGACTCGGGGATAAATATATTCAAAACAATTATAGTGCAACTTTTTGATTTTTATAATGTTTATCCAATTTTATACATTATTTATATGTTAAGGTAAATGTTATATTAGATCTTTCGTTAGCATAAGAAGACTGCATTCTATGATAATTTAGAAATGGTGTTCAATCAAAACACAGTTAAATGTTATATCGATATTCGATATTAATTACCGTTATTAATATTTGAAACCTAGATATAAATAAAAGCTGAAATAATGACTTGAATAGCTATAATAGAACGCGAAGTCGCAACTTTTTTGTTTCGCGCTGCTTTTAAATTTAAAAATTTATAGAGCGGCGTAAGTAAATGTGAACAGAAGGTAATTCCTGGCTTCATGTTGGAGCAGTGGTTATTTCAATTTATTCTACACTTCTGGCCAAAAGTATAGCAAGACTTGTAAAATGCGAAACAATTGGATTTAATTTGAATATAATGTTTCCTCACATTTTATAATGAAAATTTTGTCATGATGGCATTTAGGGGACCGTCCAGAAATTGATGAAGACTAAAACGTATTTCTTCTTACCCCGCTTCATAGGAAGCTGATAATGATTTGAAACTTTTCATCAATGGTTTTATTTACGATGCACATTGTTACATGCATTTTCGTAAGAACAGCATATACATTCGGGAAGATATAAATGTTTTCTTTAAATAATCCGAAATTTTTTTCTCCTGGTTTTTTTTTTTTTTTTTTGCTTATAACAAGCAAATTTTTCAACCAAATAGTACGATTCTGACAGAATACATGACAATGTAGTAAAAAACCATTATAGTAAAATTTGAAGTAAACACTTTGAATATTTCAGGAAATATGAGTTTTTATAGTTAGTAATTTTTGACTGCGCAATCACGAAACATGGCGTAATTTTTCATTCATAAGTAAAAGCCAGATATTTAAGGCAGCTTATATAAAACTTTCAGTTGAATTCCAATAAGATTTAGAAAGATATCGGCATTGCAGCAAGCAGAATTTCTGTTGTTCCCTAAGAGAAAAGAAAATGATAAAAGGTTTTCCATTAAATTCGAATCTTCGAGTATCAATCTTTGAATTGCAATTTTAATTATATATTTAATTTATAAGTGCACATGGGTGCTTAGGATATTCAACTTTTATAAAATTCTATATTGCTGTTCTAAGTTTCAAGTTTAAAAAATGGATAACATTATTTGCAGTTCTGTACATTCGAATGAAGGTACTGTACCTACGAATAACACGTTATTTGCAGGTACTGTAACTGTGGATGATACGCTATTTGTAAATACTTTAACAACTTTAAAAATGTTATTTATAGTTATTTTCCGTTCTATTATTTGTACACTTGTGAGTTCTAGATGAAAGAACATTATTTTAACATTTCTAGAGCGTAATTATCAGATAATACATTAATTAAATTAAACTTATCCAATACAAGGCCGTCACCTTGTAGTGAATTTGGAAAAAAATCATTACAATTTCTTTTTCTATTTTTTAGTCTTTAATATATAATTCTTTTTCTTTATAAAAATGAATCATAAATTAAAGACTAAAAAAGTACAAAATAATCAAAATAAAAAAAAAATCTACTTTTTAATACACTAATAAAAGTACGTTTTCAAAAAATTCTTTTATTCTTTATAATTTGGATCACTTCTAAGTACCAAGAAAGAAATTAGAAAAGTAGTTATTTTAAATTTGTCTGACAATAAACTAAGTTTGGAAGAAGGAGTAAAATTATTTAAAATATTGAATTTCCCAGACATAATTTTTGGAAGAAATGATCTGAAATACAGATTCTGCAAAGGTTGGTCACGCTACTGCGAGGAAGTTAAAAAATTCGGTTCGATTCGAACTCGCAACCTTCGAGAGGATGAGCGAGCGTTATAACAATTGCACTACCCAGTTTGCACTCGCAAGTCCTACGGTTATAGTCTTTTTCATATTTTTAGATGTGCCGTGTGATTTGTTAAAACTTTTAAATAGCAATTCTGAATTTTTTCAACGAAAATTTACATTTTGTCAGCGTTATTATTAGATTTAAATTGTTGACTTAGGATCTCCGTTAACTGTACGGAATTGTTTTAAATTCTTTGATGATGAATATGACATCTTTAGGGTATGGAGCTCATTCGAACTGTAGATTTTATTTTTAATTAAATATCTGAGGTGCAATTTCATCAGTAAACGCTTCAAGAAATGCTTAGTCTACAGAATATTAAATCAGTTTCATGCAAAATCGACACCCCAAACCATATAACAGATATCAAAAGACTCGAGTGTTTCTTTCGAAATAATGAAAAAATTTCACAAATCACATTAAATTTCATGCTTTCAAGTATAAAAAGGAATAGTTCTACAGGTAAGGAAGGGAAAATAGAGCCCCCCAAAAGTCTTAAATAAGGAATATTGAATTTGACAGTACCTGTAAATAAAGTTTCATTCGTAGGTACAGTACCTGCAAATAACGTGTTATCCGTAGGTACTGTGCTTGCAAATAAAAAATTATTCGTTGGTACAGTATCTGCAAATAACGTTTTATCCGTAGGTACAGTACTTGCAAATAATCAGTTCCTTAAAAAATATTGATTTTTGGGGAAAAAAAAAAAAAAAAAAAAAACCCTCTCGTGAATTGGTTTCTCTCAAAGAAGAACAGAAATTCTGCTCGTTGCAATGGTGACCTTCTTCTAAATCTTAATGGTATTCGGCTGTAATTTTCATATAAGCTGTCTGAGATATCTCGCCTTGTTATTATGAAAGGAAAATTACGCTATTTTTCGCTCATGCGCAATTAAAAATTATTTACTACACACATTAATATTTCCTCGAGCATTCAAGGTATTTTCTTCAAAATTTAATATAATGCTTTTCCATTAAATTTTCATTTACTCCATAAGTTTCGTATAATTTGAGTGAAATCTCTGCATGTTATAAGTAAAAAACATGATGAAAAATTTGGGATTTTTCAAAGAAATTTTTTTTATCTTCCGGAATATATATACAGTTATCACGAAAATGCATGTAAGCTACGTGCATAGCAAACAAAACCATTGATTAAAGCTTCAACTCATTATAAGCTTCCTATGAAACGGGGTAAGAAAAAATACTTTTCATCTTCATCAATTTCTGGATGGTCACCTAAATGCCTTCGTGACAAAATCTTCACTGTAAAATTTGAGTTCCCAAGATTGTATGTTCAGGGATTCTCCACAACTGATTGTGAGACATTGTATTCAAATTAGTTTCAGTGTTCAAGTGTTTCGCATTTTACCAATCTTGCAATACTTTTGGCCATTGGTGTATATTTGTAAAAGAGCTTATTTTCTGTGTTTGTATTTACGTTCGGTTTTTTATTCTCTGTGCACGCCCAGACCGTCTGATTTACCGGTACCAAACCTGGCACAGTAATGGTTTGGCACAAGTGGGATCTGGCGCACTAAACATTATTTTAAGATTCGAATTTGATTTTTTATATATTTAATTTTAAGTGTTTCCTATTTTCAAGAATTTCCTGCATATATTCTCGTAAATAAATGAAATCGTGTATCAAGTGTAGGGGAAACTAGCGGTTTCGTTTTATCTTACACATTTTTACATAGGCTATTTAGCTATACTAGCTGATGCCGCTCAGAGCATCTGCGCTCGGTTATACGCATACTATGATTTTCCTGGCGATTCAGCGCTCCAAGAAAATGCGCCAAGGCAAAAAAAAGACGCCAATTTATGTGCGCATAACAGAAAAGTAGCCAATATGCAATTTCAACAATGGAGCTGTCCACAAATGATGTCACGCTTGGATGGGGTTCGTGAAATTGTGACAGTTTGTGATAAGGGGGGGGGGGGGAGTTTATCAAGAAGTGTGACATTAAACATTTTGTTGAAAATAAAATCATTTTTTATTTGCAGATTTAATTTTGATGTTATTTTGAAATTACCAGAATTTGAGGGTATTTTTTTAATCGGGACTAAAACAACTTTCATGTGATTT
>BGPR01008520.1:31026-63079 GCA_013235015.1 Araneus ventricosus | reverse complement strand
GAATATTTTTGAGGTCACTTGATTTATTGGGTAATTATAAAAAAATTAATATTTTATAAATTTCTCAGTTTTGACATTTCTATTTTTTAAGGAAAAGTTCACTTAATAGCCCAGTACCAAAAACATAGTATAATATTGTACAGTAGTGTGTGGTATTGAACAATATATACGGTATCGTTTATTGTGAATTTTAGTTTAGTTATATTAATGTCTTGTTTTGAAACAACACGAGGGCTATTTTAGGACGGACCTTGTAATCTTGAACCTCGGTCGGATGACGAGGACGACACCTGAACTGGCTTCTCCAAGCTTCCGCGCCGCACCAGTGGGGGGATGTTTAGCCCCCTGCGTATGATTTGACGTGCAGCAAGTCCAATGCACGGCGGATCTTCAGTGTAATCGGGTTTCGAACCTGGAATCCTAAGGGCCGAGACCTTACCATTAGGCCACCGCGGCCTCCGTTTATCGTGAGATACTGTATGATATTGAATAATATTATTAAACATAATAATCCAATAAAGATAGCTACCTTAAAAGGATATCATTGAAATAAAATAATGCAAGATAATATGGTATTTTTATTCTTTTATTCTATATTTAGTTTAAAAAGTTGATTTGTTGAAATGAGATATTTCATTTTAACATGGTTTTTAAAAGAATGGTATTCAATGCTTATAATGAAATATAAATATTACAAAAAATTCTTGACTTATTCAAAAATTGAATTCTTGAATATTTCAGGACACAACGAACATCTCTTAACGGACAGTAATCAGCCTAAATATTGCAATATAGCACATTACGATTGCTAATTTAAGGCGAGATTACCCTTATTCTTTGTTTGTGAGTTGAATTTGGACATTTTAATTCTTTGTAAGAGTGGAGTAAGTTTGAATTTTTCTTTTTTACTGATATTTTTATGAAGGTATTTTTGCCCGAAGGCTAATAAATTGTAAATCAATCTTGTTAACGGTATTATGTTTGTTTTTCCTTTCTAAAAATTCTCTCGTTGTTTACTTATCTTGTTTGTCTTGTGGTTTGGGTAATTTCGGGCTATGAAGAGGCTTTGGTTAGACTTAGGTCAAGCCTTTTACAGAAAAATTTCCCAATTTATTTGAATCCATTTCGAATTTAGTCTATAGCCCTTGAAAAAGTAGACTAGAATGGATTCATTCCTTGTTTGTTTAATTCGATTATATCAGAGTTTATTTCGTGGTTTTTATTTTCTTTGAATTTTCATTTTTAAAAAAATAGCATGTATTGACTCATTTTTAATTTTTAAGAATGAACAGACGAGTGTAGCTAGTTATAACTTCTTAGCTGTTTTGTTTCCTCTGTTATATAAGTAGATGACATATTTTGTTTAGGGAATCTATTGTTCTTATACAACCATGGGTCCTTGGAACATTTGAAATGTTTATAGATTTCACTTACTGTATGATATTGAATAAGCTATTGTCTTTGTAATTATAAAATCCTAAATTATAAAGTTTATGAATGGTCTGACGTTAGCTTATTACTTTAAAATAAAAGTGCGATAATTGAGTGCATATATATTTTTTAAAGTACGATAATTCGATCCGTTGATGATCTTAATAATGCGAAACATTATTCATGACAAAGTTGCCAGAATGCGATATCTTTTACGCTGCTCAACAAAATTAAGGGTTTTCGCAACTGATTCTCATCCAATGTATAAAATCTAATTAAAATCTACTGAATTCACATAAATTTCTTCAAAGACATTGAGAATAAGGTAAATATGAATAAATTTTAAGGTATAAGCTTTTATTCATGCGAAAAACCGAACGCAAAGGTTGAAATGAATTTTTCTGATCACAATAAAATGCATCGTTCAAATAAAAGCGTGGGCGCCTTTACCTTCTAGGAGTATTCCATTTTTTTCAGAAAATACCTGCAAAATATAAGGTGCTATATCAGGCGTCCACGCTTTTAGTCAAACCATGCATTTTATTGTAATGAGAAAAAATATTTTCAACTTCTGCTTTCATTTTTTCGCATGAATAAAAGCTTATACGTTAATTATTTTTTAATTTTATTTTCTACTTTTTAGTGACGGCTGACACGAATACACACGAAATGTTAGGCATAGTAAACTAAATTCAATTATTGAATTCTCCAACATGAACACAGATTAAAAATATTATATACATAAGTACAATTACATTTTTAAAATGATTTAATGACCTGAACTTTCTGAAACATAAATCCGTAATATATTACGTGATAACTTACAAAACATTTGGCGCACACGAAGAAAAAAAAAATTCTACTTCTGGTTGTTGGCGAATTCTAATAGAAAGTAAACCCAAGACGCGCAGAAACACTAGCTATTACGTCATTCATCGGTGCAGCGCCGGAAGTATAGCGTATTCTCTGTTAGCTTCGTGGTGTTGTTACGACCCTACGTAACCGTGAGGTTACCACCTTCCAAACTTTATCGCCCAAAATAGGGCTAAATTTTAATATAATTTTTTTAGGTTTAAAGTAGGTATAGAGGAAAATTTTTTACATAATATTGTATTGTTACTAGAAACCTACCACTGTGCTAAATTTCAAATCTGTAGCTCGATTGGAAGTGGGTAAGAAATCAATCTCAAGATTTGAGGACACGACATTCAAGTTGAATAAAAGCTTATAAAAATAAAGTCTTTTTCAAAACTGCATAAAATTACATCAAAATACGTAATTTCTAGAACTCAAGACAACTGAAAACAGACTAGAAATTCCAGATTGTGTTGTTTCTCTCGTAACACATTAGGTTTGTTGGAACTCTCTGCAGAAAGATTTCTCAGAAAGAGTCTCAACGACATGAATTAACAGAATCAATAGTTTATTAAACAACTGAACAGCTGGGAAGGTGTGAATTGCAGAGACAAGTGGCAAATTTCTTTGATATCTTTCAAAGTATAATTTATTGGCTTTGTAACCGATTCCAAACTATTAGAGATGCTCGTAGAAGGTCACGTCATGATCGGCACGTGATATAGTACGAGCTGAAGGCTGTTGTCTGTGCCTAGCAGACCGTCGAAACAGACCAAGAAAAGCCATTTCTCTGCAAAAAAATCTTTTCTAGGGAAGATGAGACATGTCGACTCAAATTGTATAAAATCGCTTTTGTCAGTATGCTTTATATGCGCATAAATCTTTAATTCGCGTTTCTTCAACCGTAAGACATCTTAGGGTGAGGAGTAAATCACTGTATCTTTGCTAGAGCCATCAGCAATACGTTCATTTAACACTCAATGTCGCACAGCTATCTTGATGGAAATAGACTTTTATTACAGGGTATTGTGTGTATGGAGACACTAATATTTTCATCTGATCGGAATCTGTTAGCGCATATATGGGACACTCTAAGCAGATGGCTTCTCTGAGAGTTAGAGATTGTCCTTATTAATAAATGACTAAAAGTGCCTCATAATTTGCAGGAACCATTTCAAGCCAAGTCGACCATTTATTTGACCATTTTAGCAGATCAAGAAGACTATAAGACCAATAAGATTAAGAAGATCAAGAAGACTATATTTTTATATTGCATGAAATTCCAAGAAACACAATTTATTCAATTTTTTACATCCAAATATCGAAAATTTCGAAATCTTTACAAGTACTTGAGACAGTCTTTTATCTGTTAAACTGAATAAAATTAAATTTTAAGTCTATTTTTCTATTGTCACACGTTTGTTAGACTACATAGATATATGTATTCTAATTTTTCTGAACAATTGTGATTGGAAATGTGTATTACTTACAAAAAAAACTGAGAGATCCTTTAATTTTTTTAGTAGTCTATGTTGGGTAAGCTATTCAATGTAACATTCCACAATAATAGAATGCTTAGTTCTGTAAAATTTTCTATTCGTTTGCTCATTTAATCTGGAATTGTTTTATAACCCATATAAAAATAAACAGTATAATACTCATAGCTATTCTTGCGATGCTAAAGAATTTTTCACAAAGTTAACTAAATTTTGCTTTCTTCATTTTTCAGGAGTCCGTGGAGTGTGGTGGTGGCGTGATGATGGTCGATGGCAGCCACGGCACCATCCCTCCACCACCCCACCAAGACGTCAGTACTCAGCAACAGGCTCTCCAACCTACCAAGTCACCAATTATTACAACAGGTAACATTCAAGCTTTTACTCATTTCGTGACTAGAAATTATTCAATTCTTAAGTGTCTATTTAATTAATTAGCATGAGATATACGCTACAGTAAAACTTCTAGGTGACCGCCCCTCTCAGTAACCACTTTTGTTTGGCATGGAAATTTTGGCCTATAGAAACAATTTTAAAATGCCCATAGGAACAGCCATTCGAACCTCTCCTAACGACAAAGATAGCCTAAATTTCACTGAAATTCATCTGTAGTGCAACTTGCTGCGCCATCTTATTCTGTGATGTATATAAGTCAGTATCTACCTCCGGACCATGGGAATTCCTTCTGTCTATTACTCCTGACCCAAAGGTCCCAGGTTCTAAAGCACTCACTTCCACAGTGGTGACCCGGAAGAACAAGCAACACCTACTTTCAGTCCCACTACTAGATGGCAGCACCAAAAATCACATCAATTCCATCTTCTGCTACATTCAGCAGATGGCAGCACTACAACTCCTACAGCAACGCAGCTGTCCCAGTTCAAAGTCTATGACACATTTCACAGCACAAAGTCCATGACGCCTTTCATAGCACAAAGTCTGCACACTAACTATGGGGCAGCACAATTATCGCTTTCTTGATATTCAAATAATATAAACAAGCTGGGTTTGCTCCTTTAGTACACCGTGCTGTGCCATATAAGTCAGTATCTACCTCCGGATCATGGGAATTCCTTTTGTCTAGTGGTTAAGATTCGAGACTCCGGACCCAAAGGTCCCAGGTTCTAAACTACTCACTGCCACACATTCATTTAGTAAGAGAAAGGGGAGGATGAAAAGGGGAACTAAAGGTACATACACTCAAACAAACACTGGAAATCAAAACGAAATTAATCATCCCTTTCTCCCTATGTGGATAGAACAATGAACTTTGCCTTCTAACAGAGTGAGAGATTCGGCTGACCATGGTTATTGAACCATTTTCGCCACAAACTAAAGATCTAGACTCCGAACAGAAGTTTTGAGCTACTGTGATAAAGGGAAGTCAGGAAGAAAGTTAGACGACTTTCATATGTGGGAGAACGTAGATAAACAAAATCGTTAATTATTAGCTCAGCATATTTTGGAAAAAAATAATGATATTATTGCCCATTCCTCTACAAACACTGAGGAATCCATTAGGGATTTACTTTTTCAAATAAAAAAAAATTGAAAGATGTTACCTCTGAAAAAACTGAAAGATCCAAGTAAACAGTATAACAGTAACAGTAACAGTCCAAGTACTTCAGTTAATAAAAAATTAAGCAATGCGTTTTTCAGCGATATTTTGGAAAACATTATCTCATGAAACTATTTTTACACCATATTAAATTTTTTTAAATTAGCGTTTCGCTGACAAAAATTTCATTTCCACACAATTTGTTTCTCTCATTTTAATAATTTTTTTCAAAATTAATTTTATACAGAATTCCTAACAATAATCCTTATTGTTGAAGAACAAGAATAATATGAAGAAATGTTGCCAGAATACATTAACAGAATTCTGAACGAATGCGAAAAGAAAATTTTAAAAGTTGAGGATTATTAACAATTTATATCAGAACCAACATTTGATTTTATTTATCTTCATGCTTTAAATTAATGAATAATTAACAGTTTAATTTAATTGCTTCAAAATATTTATTAAAACTTTTCTTTTACTTTAGTTATTTTTAACAAATTTGGAGTACCTATATAATAAATAATAATTTATGGAGAAAATCAGCTATCGGTTGTTTTTAAAAATTGTCTGGTTCAATTGATATTATTTTAATTAAAAATGTTTCAGATCAGAAATGAAATCTGTGTATTATAATTATTATACAATAGTAGTTTTTACATTAAAAATATTAAACATGAAAACATTTTAATCCGGAGCAAAGCCGGATATATCAGCTTGTTCACCGTATAGAAAGAGGAAGTAAATGGGGTTGATGGGAGCTTTTAAACAAGGTGCCACATGTATAGGTTAAAACGACGTTGGAGGGGGTAAAAATCACTTTTCAGCTCATAAATTCTAAGTAATTTTTGCTGTCAAAAAATTTTCATCATAAAAGTAGTTTACACTGATAAGGTGATAATTCCTCTAATTGAATTTTTCTTTCTATCTTCAATCGTAACGGAGCTATTGAGAAGAGATAAATTGGGGGGGAGGGGGTAATTGAACATCACCTTTTAGCTCATAACTTCTAGGCAATTCTAGCTGTCAAAAAAACTTTCATTATAAAAGTTTTTCGTTATGATTAGGTGATAATTCGCCTAATTGAAATTTTCTTTCTATCTTCAATCGCAATGGAGTAATGGAGATATGATAAATTGGGGGAGGGGGAATTGAATATCGCTTTTCAGCTCATAACTTCTAAGCAATTATAGCTGATAAAAGCATTTAATATAAAAGTTGTTCGTTATGATAGGGTGATAATTCGCCTAATTGAAATTTTTTTCTATGTTTAGTCGTAACAGAGCTATAGGGAGAAGATAAGTTGGCGGAGGGGATTTAAAATGGCATTTTAGCTCATAACTTCTAAGCAATTGTAGCTATCAAAAAAGTTTCAGTACAAAAGTTGTTTGTTATGATGAAGCAATAATTCGCTTAATTTTAATTAATTTTCTTTCTATCTTCAATCATAAAGGGAATTATGGGGAAATTAAATTTTCAACTCCCCCATCATTTCCACCCCCTTTGAGAAGGACTTGGCGTAGATTTTCACCGTCCTTACAAAATATCCCTCGCCAGTTAAAATCTAATCAAAATTACTCTAGTTATCGTGTTCACAAGATAACATGGGCAAAAGCGTTATACATTACATATCTACTACTAATAATAAGGAAAAGAACATTTCGCCCTCTATTCTCATAAGGATTAGAGCTGCAACAATGAAAGCGGGTGGAAGAGACTGCAAATGACGAGAATTTTCAAACAAGAGGTAACATGCATAGGTTAAAAAGCACTTTAAGTTGGGGGGGAAGGACGGGAAGCGAGGGAAAATAAATTTTCAAGTCATAATTTCTAAGCAATTGCAGCTATCGAAAAAGTTTAAATGCAAAAATTGTTCATTAGAATAAGGTGATAATTCACCTAATTTGAATGTTCTTTCTATTTTCAATTGTAAAGAAATTATGGGAAAATGAAAATTTCCACTCCTTTCCAGCTGGATAGCCCATCTACTAACACGACCGAGATTTTTACTATCCTTACAACATAACCCAAGCCAGTTTATATGAAATCAAAATTACTCCCGTTATCGTGTTCACAAGATAACATGGGAAAAAACGTTATACATATGTATACCATAAATTTGGAATTTTCAACAATAAAATTAGTTGCTCCGCTTTAGAAGAGCAAATTAGCCAGGCTAAATCGATTTTGTTGTACAAACCATTCCTGTTACTAAAGTTGTTGAAAAACAGAAAGGGTAATTTGCCCTAAAATGAAAGAATTTAGAATGAAACATCCAAACGCTAACCCTGACAAAATATCATCTTTAATTGCGAAGTATCTATATTAAATCTAAGATATGCCATCATTATATTGCACTAAAAACAATAAATAAATCAGTCGATAAAACATCCATTCTTATTCACTAGGAATTATATACTTATCCTTTACATTTAATCTTCATTTCAATAAAAACCGCCACTTAGCTTGACATGACTATATTGCCAAAACTAAATTTCTAACTTTTATTCAGCTTAAATTAACCAAGCAATTTAATTTATTTTTAAAAAATTAGTATGATACCTATATTAAAAGTCTCAAAATAAGTAATAATATGTAATCAAATAAAAATCTAATATTTTTATAAAATAAATTATCTAAATAATTAGAATCCCTTATTGTTTTAAAAAGGTATTTTTTTCTAAATCCCGGCGCCATATATTAATTCAGGAATTAGTAAAGCAGTAATCAATTTGAAAGAAATTACATAATATAAGTAATAAATAAAATATACATACCAAAAAGCCAAGAAATATATATATTCCATTAGATAAAACGAATGTTTAATTCTATGTGACCTAAACATTTTTTATCTATATAAACTCTTAAAATTTTTTTAGACATTCCATATACTAGTGCACAATTAAAATATTTCTTATGTTCCTAATTCTATTATCATTGTCTGATACCATATTGTTATTTCTAATTATATAATTTTTTTATAAATTCCTGAAGACTAAAATACTAAGATTATTATTCTGAGAAGGAAATTTATTAATTTAAAAATTAAATGCTATTCTTTTATCAAAGATATCTGTTACTATTTTTCTATCTAAAATTTTATATATATATATATAGAGAGAGAGAGAGAGCATAAATCGAAAAATGAAAGAGTATAAAATGTGAAATGAAAAAAACGCAATAAAAGCACGCAATAAAAGTTATTTATTTTATTGTTTTTCTATTATGTTTTGCCTCTTATATATATATATATATATATATATATATATATATATATATATATATATTTGGTTTGGGTGGTTTTGGGTTCTGGAGGGGTGAAGGTCTGCAGAAATTTTCCGGAAGTCGTATCGTGAGAACCATTGCAATAGGTAGAGTTCCTATAAGGAATCTACCTAAAATCACTGGTTTCATTAGTAAATACTATGGAGGAATTAAATAAATATTAAGTAGAAATAGATTTACATAGTGTTAGAACAATTTTATGTGATATCATATCTTTTAAAAAATAGAGTATCTGAACATCCAAATATTCCAAAGACAAACTCAGATACATCATCATTGTTCGGTTTCTGAAGAGCGAAAAACATAGAAGAGAGATAAATGATGCATTGCTTGATCTTAAATAGGGCTAGTGAGACTCATGATGAAAGAAATCTTTCCCATATATTTCGAAGAAGTAATTCATGTATTAGAATAGTTTTTTTATTGAAATTTTTGAAATACAACATGGCAATTTCTTATTTCAATCCCGAATCAAACCATCTGCAATAGACGTCTTAACGAAAAACATCCTAGGTCTATAGAGAACGGATACAGCCTTATCAAACACATCCGATCAAACAGATATTTGCTTGATTAGAAACAGTAATTGGTTCTGTTAAAGTTAATTCTGAATGCTCTCGAAATTAAATTTTATTCTAAAACAGGACTGCGTTCTCTTTAAAGTTTAAGGCATTTACAATGATTTGGACTGCAGTAACTAAGAACATTAAAACGATTGGGCTTCACCTTCAGAAACTACCCCAAACAATCATAGTTCATCCCAAAAATAGTCGAATCCATACAGAAAAGAAGAACTCTGCTTTCATGAGTATATCTATTCCATAAGAAAAATTTAGTGTACTTAACATATTAGTGCACTAAAAAGTAGATTTTTTTATATTTATTACTATCTGTTTTTCAGTCTTTAATTTAGAATTCGCCATTATAAATATTATGGAATCTTGAAATAATTTTTCTCAATTTCACAACCAGGTGGCGACATGGTATGTAACCAAAATTTAGTTAAATCAATCTATTACCCGATAATTAAGTTCTGAAAATATGAAAATAGTGCATTTTCATCAAGAATACATAGGTGTTCAAAATTTTTAAATCCTAGCACATCAGGAAGTGTGTGGAAAAAATCTATTCCAATATTCCCTCTTTACAAATATGAAAGGAGTGTGAAGTGAAATAAAAGAGTACGAAAAGAACACGACTCGTTAAGAGAATTTAATTATTATTTACTGTTAATTAAATTATTAATATCCTTCTCAGTTACATTTTTTCTTCCCAAAAAGAAAAAAAAATAAACTACTTCTACACTTTATGTTAACTATAGATGTGTTTCTAGATAAGAGAGTATTTCTGTTTACTAACAAGAACAATAGAACAGGCAGATAAAAATCATCTTTATATGATATTAAGCTTATGAACTGTCAATATAGGTAAAATAGTGACTGACCCATCTGCTTGTAATATTTTACATGTTCATTGGACTTAAAATTAATTAAAATTTTAACTTGACTGAATGTATCCAAAAACAGTAAAATAATTAAATTGCTAATTTTTTATCCAGTCTTCAACATTTGATTGTCCCCTGTTTGGTTTACTTTGTATGTTTTAACTGCACAAATTGCCGTAATTGCTATATTGAGCCAAAAATACAGTGAATTCTTTTCTTTTAAATACTATAAAAATCTCAAATAACAATTTTCAGGCCATAAGTAATTATGATGTTAAAATTAACGCAAAGCAAAGATTAGGTAATCAATTTTAATTTTTAAAACCATTTGGGATTCATAAAAAACTCAATGACAAAGTAAACTTTTCGGACTTGGATTATTAATCACAGAATGCCGCTCCATATCCTTGTACCAAGAATCTTTGATTCTTTAAGCAGTTGCAGTGATATGAAAGGGGATTTTTTTTGTCTTAAAGAGACATTAGTTTCGCTTAAACGCATTCACATTCGTTTTGTTTAAACATACATTACACACAAGTTTATTAAGGTATCCGACTGTGTTCGGAGACATTTTTTTGAAAAATAACTTTTATATATTTTTAATGTTATTTTTCAGCTGCATATGTTTTAAAACTATGAAAATATTGTAAAATTAGGCTTTCAAAATAATATTTTTTTGAAAAAACTGAGAAATTTGAAGAAAAATAACTAAAATATTTGCCATACGCTAACAGCCATAGACAAAATCATATTCTAAATATACATAAATCCTTGTAGGAGTATATTTTTATGACAGTTATCTGTGTTATGCTCTAAAATATTTCTTGTACTTCAAAATAGTTTTGAGATATAGCTGAACATAGTTACTAAACTGGTAATTTTTCATAAAAAATGCTTTTCGTTTATATTTAAGCAGTTATAAATAATACTTGATTTTAAAATTGACCTTAGTTTTTAGAGGAAAACATCAAGCATATTACAAAAAACAATCTCGGAAAATTTCATATCAATACTTGAATAACTTTTTGAGAAATCATTGTTACGGTCGACAGTTTTCCTCAAAAATATCATTTCTCAGAAATCGCATTTAAAGTTTTCATGCAGCATAAAATAATGCTTACAGTTCGGTAATAAAACAGCTGTAACTCCATTTGTAATTCACGTAGAGTAAAAAGTGAGACAGTTTTAGAAAGCTGGTTAAACAGGCTACAAAATTAAGTCTTAAAAAGTTTTTTGGTAATTTCATCAAAAATGACGATTTTAAAGCAGTCGGATAGTGAAAAAAGAAAGGCCTTTATATGGTTGTGACCGATAATTCAGATGAAATGTAATAACTAGTTTTTGATTTTTGGTAAGCATACAGAATTTGTTGTGAGCAAGCCTATATAAGAAGGTAAGAAACACATTAAATAAAATATGGCAATAATGTGAAAAAATACTAAAAGATAATGTTACATGCTACAAAATTCAAAATGTTCTATACAGTAATACCTAGTTACAACCAGTTAGTTTTGGGACCAAATAAAGATATTGTTATAGAGGGATGTATTGTTATATCGAGGGGTGATATAATTATGATATGAAAAAACTTAAATTTTGGTTGATTCAATATGAACACAATACAACAATGTATATTTTGAAAAAAATCATCACCAGATTGCTAATCATATTTAAAGCATACAAAAATTTAAAAATTCAGCTATACAATAAAATAGTTCACATAGCTGAGAAACTTATTTAGATCCAATATTTTCGTTTGCTCATTCATTTTTTAAACTGTTAAGTCAACTAACAAGGTTTGCATGGAGTCCAATGCATGAAAATGATAATCATTTGTGGATGAAAGGCTTGAAAAAATTGCCCATAGGGACTGAACTGATTGAAGAGCTTAATGGGATGTCAATAAAGATTGCGACTGATCTGTATCATCAACACATCACCATTTTCCACTTCGTCTGTGATTTCGGACAGAATAACTTCTTCAATAACTCCTACAAAAACTATAAGATCATCAGCTGTTAAATATTCCACCCCGTTAATTCCAGACATTTTGCCACTTTTTTTCGATCTGAATTAAAGACTTCTGAAGGCTCAAAACACATTCTTCAGCATCTGAAACATCGCCATTTTTGGAATTTCCGTCATTATCCGTTTGCTTATCCTCCAAGGAACAAAGAACCGCTTTTTTCCAACAGTTATTGTTTTTTACATAACTTCCCACCAACTCCCAGCAACATTGTCACATGCTTCCTTCACATTTACAGCTTTAAAAGGGTCTTCTACTTTATTTTCGATTTTTATGAGTGTCGAATCCACGGCAGTATCAATGTTTTCATTTGTCGCAACTTTCAGCTGTTAAAATATAGATAATAGGTTGTTAAAATATAGATAATTATTTTACCTTGCTTCATATGAAACTGAACTGAGTATGATAGGAGTCATACTTCCTAAAAATCATTATAGTGCAGATAAATAAATCATAGAATTAATAGAATTTCCATGAAAATAAGAATATTGCTGTTTTCTCCTAAAACGTTTTATTCTTCTAAATGTTCTTACATTATCGTTTCTATAACAATATTTATTTACTACGTAATATGACTTTTAGATGCTTATTCGGGTACTTTTGTCAACTGAAGGAAATTCTTACACAATAAATTTATAATATCAATAATTAAAATACTCGCAGTTTTGTCTATACACTAGAATTGTTGAATGTTAAAAAAAATTCTATGGAACGTTCTTTCTCGCGGTAAAACACTTTCAATACAATACAAAAGATGACTATGATGAAATTAAACATAAACATACTAACACATATATAACACTGGTAAGATGATTGAGTAGCAGCGTAAAGCCTTTATTCAAATAAATAAATTAATTCGACGCAAAATATCCATAATTCATAAACAAGAGTTCAATGAACTCCTAATGGAATGAAAACAACAACATATTCTCAAAACAAAATGTACCATCTAATTAGATAATAGAGAAAAATAAACAATTCAGTGATTAATCATCATCTAGTGAGTTTGACTATAAATTAAATTCATCATTGATGCTTTCAATAACATAAATTTCATCTCTTATCTTTAAGACATCGCATACATAAGAATATAAAATTCATTTATCATTTATTCATTCATTCATTATTAAAATTCATCATCTAGAAAAACTATTACACCAATTAAATTTTTATGAGAATCACGTGCTGTATTGGCCGCAGTAAGAGACTGATGATAGACACACAAATTCTCGCTAAGACATTCCTGACAAAATGTTATTAAAAGGAAATCCTGTTTAAAAATAAAGATAGCAAGAAGGCCTGAATCTCTTTCTAGAAGTTAAATTATCTGGGTATATAATAGTCTATGGACTTATGTGCCTCATTCTTTAAAACTGATGAATAATGCACAAGTGGCTATATGCCGATACCCACCCGCAAAAGATTAAATCCTTATAAACGGTGAGTAAATTAAATTAAAAAGGCAATACATTTCAGATGAGCATCACTGAGAATTATTAAAACACATATATTCAACAAACTTATTGAAACAATCTTTTAATTCATATTGTTTCAACAGATCCGTGGTTAAAATAAAACCAGCGGGAGTGGTCTCCCCAAAACTTTCTTGTATGCTTTCTAAGTGGAGATTCGTCAAAATCTCGAGTTCGAATTTTTGTGACGATTACAATACTTTCTCTTTGTATACTTCGTATACGAGAAAGCGAAACAAACAAACCTGAAATCAAATATCTCTTGCCACGTTTCAAAAAAATATTACTTTGAAGCAGGTGCGACAAAATAGGCAATGCAATGAATACTAAAGCGAAAATTCTGCTTTGGAATTGAATTCCCAAGAAAACAATTTATACTACCACAATCGTAACAATTGCAAAAGCTCGTAAATAAAAGATTTGCTGAAATAATGAGATCGGTTTGAATTTTATTTACAACAATAAAAAATTTGTTACAATTCATGTTTGAGAACATTATTTATTGTTGTAAATAAAATTTACAACAATAACAGATTGCTACCAGTACTTTGCGCATGAGAATCGGATTAAAAGAAATTGAATATGCAATTTGAACGCCCCTTTTTGACGGATTTGGCCCAAACTTTAATACGGGCCTACATTCATGACGATAAAATTGTGTACCAAATTTTATCCACCTAGCTATTCAAGTTTATGAGTTATAGTGTTCACATGACCGCGGACATACATACAGACAGACTTCCCTTTGACGGATCTTGTCCAAAATTTGATAGAAACCTACAAATTATGTTTAAAGACCACATACCAAATTTCATCCCCGTAGCTCTAATAGTTTTTGAGTTATCTTGTTCACAGACAGACACACACACACACACACACAGACACACAGACATAATTCCAAAATTGTGTTTTTCGGACTCAGGGAGGTCTAAAACGTGGAGATCCGTCAAAATCTCGAGTTTGAATTTTTTGACGATTACAATACTTTCTCTTTGTATACTTCGTATACGAGAAAGTAAAAACCAAAGCATTATTCTCTTCGAATTTTCTGGATGAAATATATCTTTAGATTACTGAAGTTATTCTTTGTCTTTTGCAGCACCAACAACTGTGCCCTCTTCCTCACCACCAACTGATAGTTCAATTACAGTAGCATCGACATCAGTGGCGCCAAAACCTTCTGAAGAGACATCCGTGACCACCAGCGGTCGGTCTCGTTGGCTGAAATTGCGCACCACCGTCCAGTTATCCTCAGCAATCACACAGGTGGGAATCCATCGAACACCAACTGCATTTAAAAACCTGCATCTTCTGTAAAAATCTAGAAAAATTAAGTCGTTTAAATCACAATGTCAAAAGTGTACGGTAAGGAGCCAAACTTGAATTTTTTGGCGATAATTCACCAAATGTGGTAGGTAACCCAATGGTTTTCTCACCCAATAACCCAATGGTAAGTTAGGCCTAACCCTATAGCTGAATGGTTTTCTATGGCAACCTTGGCGAGTTTTCCATGATTTGGCGCCAGCTTGGCGAGAAATGTACCGTACACTTTTGTTTTACCGCCAAATGTTTTATGATACAGTGATAATATTTTATGAGGTTTTGTAGTTTAAATATTCTAATTTTGTGTCTTCTAAAAGACACAAAATATATATTTTATGACATTTAGAAAACGAATTAATTTATATTTACGGAACAAAAGTAAGACTCATATACATCCAAGAACCATTTCAGCACACAGAAGAAGAAGCAGAGGTCTCACTCCCATAGACCCTAATGGCAACTTTTTTAACATTGCACTTCACATAGAAAGTTCGCCATCTGTGGCCAACAAAGGAACTAACCAGAATACGTCAGCGTGAAGAAAAACTAAACTTCGTTATTTTATTTATAAAAGTGAAACTAAATGTTACAAATTTTTGATTAGCTTAAAAGTGACTTTGTTATAAGTAACGTGTATTAAACTTACCTGTTCTTATGAAGATCGACATCGAACACAACAAACATGGCGGCGACCTTGGCGTTCCGTTTGAAACGGCGGGTATCGAAGTGGCTAGTTCTCTTTGTTGGCGAGTGAGGGCGCTGATCAAATTGCGGATTCTTTTTCTCTGTGCATTTCAGTACGTCCGATTTATAATGTTATGGTGTGACTAAAAATATTAAGTTAGGCCTAACCCTATAGCTGAAAAGAAATACATAAAAAATGGCACTGTGATCGTATAAATGATTAGTACACCAAAGACAAGAGCACACGATTGAGTTAGACAAGAAAAACACTATTTATTAACATTTATCCACGACATTACTGTAGAACAAACATTCTACACATCAAAATCTATAAAAATCATTAAAACATGTGCATGCAAAATGTGTATAGTTACTATAAAATGTGATACTTGTGGAAAAAAAATATTATTTTATCTGTAATAGTGACTATAAGAATGTTGCAACATATTGAGAAAAAGGAAGCTTCAACTGCAGTTGAGAAAAAAGTCTTACCAAAGCATGCTTAACATCAGGATGAGGAAACGAAGCTTGAAAAACTATTCACTCAAACCGAGATCTCCATAATGCTACACTTTAGCATTAAACACCTGTGATGAAGAATTCTTTGGGACAATATGTCCTTAAAAGCACATGGCAAAACTTCAATAGATCTTACGAAAACATGGATTGTACACTAAGTAGCAACTCGTAAAAGCAGGAATCAAAAAAAAAGGAAGGCGAGATCACTCCAAACCCATTCTTCACCTCTCCATCACCTCTAGCCAAACGAACCCAAGAAACACGTGTGTTCCACCTGTTGCCATACATACTCTTCTTAACAAAAACCTGTTCTAACGCAAGTCCAACTAGAACATTAGTCTGTGCACTTTCGGTCCAACTATAACATTCCTGTGAACCTTCAGTCTAACTATAATGCAGTCCTGTTCACATGTAGTAATTCTTATTTCTGTCGAGCTTTACATAATCTTTCCATTGTGTAATGTATCCAATTTAAACTAGAAGAATTCCCTGGAGTTTCAGAATTTTATCAAGTACAAGGCATCATAAGATGGCTCTTAGGATCATGTTATCTCAGTTTCCACCAGACATTATAATTATTATGAGACACAGATAATTATTATACCTTGGTAGTCGAAATGGTTATAGCGTATGCCTGCAGTTTAGAAGAAGTATTGATTTTTTCCTACTTCTACTCACATCCATTCCAAACTGATAAAGAGCGATCCAGACTCTAAGATCAGAGATGTGACGTGGTGTAGTAGTAGCAGTTGGAGCTTTTAACCCTAACCGGAATATTTTCTTAATTAATAATTCCCAAGAAGGAAAGAAAATATTTCGTCGAAGGAGGATTGTTCACAATTAATAAAGGGTTGGATGAGTGCACAATACAAAATAGTTCAAGGGTTAATGTCATAACCTTACTAACTCTATCGATACGGGAACGTCCCATACGTCCCTTCAAGCAAAAGACGGTAGCTGTCTAAAACGTCCGAATGTAACTCTGAAATTGCCACCCCTTTCGTTAAGTGTGATTGATTTCACACCAGCGGCGCGTGCTTTCTTCGTTAGAGTGGCCCGCTCAGATGTGTTTGGGGAAGAGGGGAGTTTTCTTACAATTTTTACAATGCCAGCTGCCATTGTGGTTTTTGAGGGGGAAAGTGAATTTCCCTTATCTTTAATAGAGGAGCTCGGACGTTCCAGTATTTTGATGTCCCTCTATTTCAATGGCCTTAGGAATCAGAGGGTTGAGATTGGGGGATAGCCCTTTCTCAACAGAGGTCTCCATATGAGTGAACTTATGATTTAACCATTTTCTCAGGCATTTCTCTGACAAGTAATATTTACTTAAAACGTTCGTTAGCGTTGAATCCCATGAACATAAATTAAATGGAGAAACTTTATTGAGGTTTAATCAAGATCATTAAGACGAAATACGACGACGACAAGTTATTATTAGGATGAGTTAATAAGGAGAAAAGATACTAGAAAAAAGATTTTATTTGTAGAGATACGATCAAAATCCGGCAAAAATCTTCTTGTGATATCGGTCAGGATTGGGTGAACTTTGAAGGATTTCTCTCAACGATGTCAGAATGAGCAATAAACTCCTGAATGAGAATAAACGTATCGAATTTGCTTTGTTTAGTATTATTCTCTTCTAGTTTATTTTCAAGATAATGCTAAATTTCAAAAAAATTCTAAGGCATTCTCTACTATATTTTGTCCGTTAATAAAATAATACCTACACTGAGTTGCAATGATTTATAAGTACCTATGTGCTATTTTACCAATAATAAATACACAGGTAGGCGCAAATGGGAGATTTCAAGAAAATTCGTAGACAAAAAAGGAAATACTATGAATTACGAGGATAAGCATTAAGTAAGTCACAAAAGATAAAAAAAAAATAATTTACCATGATAATCACTTGAAAACAACTTTATTTTTCAACATAATCTTCACCAATGTTGATGCACTTATCCCATCGATTTTCAGCGCCCCAATTCCAGCTGAATAAAATTATTTGGATTGCTGTCTCATCCACAGTAGGACTTCGTGTTGAACGTCGTCGTCATCTGCGAAGTGTTTGCCTCCAAAATGTTATTTTAGTGGACCAAACAACTGAAAATCGCTTGAGGCTAAGTCTGATTGGTCAGTGCTACGGCATCCACATTAGAGCCCAGACTTAGCCCCAAGCGATTTTCATCTGACGACGACGATGACGATGAGATGATTACGACGTTCAACACGAAGTCCTACTGTGTATGAGACAGCAACCCAAAGAATTGTGTGCAGCTGGAATTGGAGCGCTGATAAAACGATGGGATAAGTGCATCAACATTGGTAGAGATTATGTTGAAAAATAAAATTGTTTCCAAGTGATTATCATGGCAAATTATTTTTTTTCCTATCTTTTGTGACTTAATTAATGGCTTACGCTCGTAATTAAATATGTTTATAAAATATAACTGAAGGACTTCGTAAAAAATGTGTCCCTTGAAAAATAGCGCCCGAACTACTAAATTATCTTAACAGATCATTGGCGTGACTTATCTTCTAGGTACACTTTCTATATATTTAAATGTTCCTTAAAGGCCTCTAATTCATTAGTATTTTTAATCGTACAGTACATATTAGAAATTTATTTCGGGTATTCTTAAGCGATAATCAGTGCATTGTGGTCAAATCATCAAACTCTGATGGAAATAAATTGATGACCTTTGCTTTCTCACTAAGAAAACAACAAGATTGTTAAAATGCCAATTGAAGACAGAGCGGTCAGTGATAATAGGAAAAAAAGAAATATTTGTTAGACTAAAGTTCTTATTTCTCTAACTGAGCACAGGTAAACATCAATGTATTTGATCATTTTGTATGCTAGCTTTGGAGTTTTGCAGAATATAGGAAGATACAAAACCTTCTTAAATCTGATTCTGAACTAGATGCAAATTCCATTTAATGGAACCTGTAAAACCCTACGTTTTAAAAGTGCTGAAATGTTCAACTCAGCTTAAGGTAGTAGCAATCAATTCAGAATATTAATACAAAATTAGCAACGATATTTACTGCTGAATGAAGCAATATGTAGTTATTGGAGAGTCGAGTGAATTCTGAAACATGAAAGAGAATCTTTTTCATTATCGCATTAACTCTTCTGGTTGTGCTTATTTATGTTGGGAAAGGAAGACCCTCATATTAATCCCCGATACAAAACTAATTTCCATCATTTTCTTTTTTTTTTTACAGTGGTTCAACTTTGAAGCATAATTGGAATGAACTAGAAAATTTAAATAAATTGTATTTCGATTCGAAGAAGTTTCGTCTTTTTTAAATGAAATCTATTTTCCCAGGTGTCCAAAAAGCCTCCTCTGAAGCGAGAAGATTCATTCCTGAAGCGGTTCTCAACCCGTCCCGCACCAGATCAGAACTCCGCCGGAAACTCTTCTCGGCTAGCAGGTGAAGGAATCATGAAAAGCCATATCCTCGGGGTCTGGCGCTCAGTCGTCAATCCGGACGAAAACATTCTCTTTTACTGGCTCTCCTTGCTTACTGTCTGTCTTTTATACAATGCCTGGACCATCATTGTTCGACAAGTGAGTACTGAAAACCACCATTCATTTCAAGTAATTTTTCAGATGAGTAGATTGACCCGTTTACGTCCGAATTAATTCTGCTTCTTTCTAATCCTTATGATCTGAATCAGATCAGATCCATGAGGTCGTTCACCTTCATAATCTCCAACACGAAATCCGGTCGCTTAAAGCAGGTCATCATACATCAAGCCAACACAGTCAAGTAGATGTTGCGGAGTGGCCTCAATCATGTTGCACTTTGAGGAGATATTGAACTTTTTATCACCACGAGAGAGTCTGAGGGTTTTTAAGTGACCGGAAGTTAAGCGAGCCAAAGCTGTTTGGTCTTTCCTATCCCCCTTAACATGTATAGTAGCACTGGGGCCTTCACTACGATACCATGAATGAGCTGGCGGATGCCTCCAAGAAATGTTAACAAAGGCCTTTCTTCTTGAGTATAACTCAAGGTAGGTCAAGGGTTCTACATTGGCCTGAGGCATGGTAGTACCTTCTTTAGCAAGACTGTCAGCAATATCGTTATATTTTAAATTTTCATGTGATTGTATCCATTGTAGATGAAGAACACAAGAATTGCACAGGGTCTTGAGTTTGTTAAAGATATCCATTCCCCTCCAATCAATAACATCTCTCCAATTATATGGATATTGGACAACACTTCGGCTGTCCGAGAGAATCCATATCTTACCGAATAATTGATGTTCCAAAACAAAGTCTAAAGCCATATCAATGGCGATCATTTCGGAGCGGAAAACAGTAGTGAGCAGTAGTCACAGAGCATTTCTTCGTTTAAGAGAAGCTCCCCCCGACCATGCTTAACAAAAACCCCACTAACTGTATGTCCAATTTCATTCTTGCTGCCATCAGTGTAAATCAGAGTAGCTTCAATAGGTATATTATTGATCTCTTCGAGAGCAGCCTGTCTTAAGTATTCCGGATGCTGGGAGGATTTATTAGTGTGAGTCAATAACTCTGTATGGAAGAACACACCAGTCAAAGAGTCTAAATGAGACGCAATAGATTTTAAAGAATTAAACTCAACAAGAGAATTCAATGCAGCCAATTTCAAAGCATGACCGAAGGGACTACTCTTTATTGATTAATCAAGAGTAGTATAATCCGTATTACCAAATTAATTTAACCCTTTAAAGGGCCAATTTTTTCTAGTAGTGATATAGTAAAATGGCATTGGGATTGATATTCATTTAAGAAAAGAGATTAATTTAGCTTATTATGACATTAATTTTTATGACATTAATTTAGGATTTTATGTATGACATTTTTATATGACATTAATTTATGATTTTATTTATGACATTTTAATATGACATTAATTTATTATTTTATTTATGACATTTTTATATGACATTAATTTATTATTTTATTTATGACATTTTTATATGACATTAATTTATGATTTTATTTATGACATTTTTATTTTATGATAATTTTATTTATGACATTAATTTTTTGTTAATTAATTGTGCTAATTGATAATTAATTTTCTACTCCAGACACTTTGTTATGGTTTTAGAAAAGAAAATGGAACATCTCAGTTTTTGTTCCATCGAAACATTTGGCAAGATTTTATACCAACCTTAATAAATGCATTTAAAAATTAACGAATTTGGTGGTAAATATACTTATCACGTATTATAAAGGGTTAAATCATAGATTTCAAGTAATTTCTATTATAATTAAAAGTAAGATTAAATTCCGAAAAAAATATTTAAAAAATATAAGAAAAATGGGTCGAAAATCATTTTTTAAAACTTTTTTGCATAAATATTAAAGATGTTTTAAATATAGTAACATATCAAAAAAATAAAGATTATTTTCTAATTCCTTGTATTACCTTAAAAATAAATAAAGGAAAAATCAAAAAGAAGTTCATAATGACGACATTTTGACTTGAAAATCTGGCTAACTAATAGTATGGAAAATCTGGTTAACTGTTGAAAATTCTTTAGGAGTTCGGGAATACCTATTGCTTTGCTAGACAAAGCAAACCAGCGGGAGTGACCTCCCCGAAATTTTCTCGCATACGACCAGTAATGTGGGTGGGTAAACACCCAGTAGGTAAATATTCTTGGGGTATTTACCCAAAGCCTATTTATTTTGCGAAAAAAATTATGAATGGTGACTTACAATGAAGCATATCAAATTCATGAATTCCTGAAACTTAATATTTTGCAAAAAGAATTGCGTATGTTCTCAATTTTTACGCGCGCTGAGGTACCACAACTTAATTTAAAGTTTTTGAGTAAGAAATCTTACTACAGATATCACGCAAGATTTCACCATACCTTCCATCTGGAGAATGTCAAGAACGAAGTTTCGATTCGGGTTGTCATAATTTCCGAAGCGCGTGTTTGCGGCTCGCTACAATTTCCTTCGTAGACCGCCAAGGTCAAACGCCAACCAAACTAACTTAAGTAAAACAAGTATGCGATTACACAGACCTACAGACAGTCAACCCTTTGTCGGATTTGGCGCAAAATTTTATACGGACCTACATCCATGATGATAAAACTGTGTACCAAATTTTATCCATCTAGCTATTCAAGTTTTTGAGTTATTGTGTTCGCATGACCGCGGACAGACAGACAGACTTCCCGTAGACTGATTTTGTCCAAAATTTGATAGAAACCTACAAATTATGTGTAAAGATAATATATCAAATTTCATCCCCGTAGCTCTAATAGTTTTGGAGTTATCGTGTTCACAGACAGACACACACAAAGACATAATTCTAAAATTGTGTTTTTCGGACTCAGGGAGGTCTAAAACGTGGAGATTCGTCAAAATCTCGAGTTCGAATTTTTTGACGATTACAATACTTTCTCTTTGTATACTTCGCATACAAGAAAGTAAAAAGAAACAATGGGATGATCTTGTTTCAGCCGAGGAAGTAAAAATGTATCTCTCCAACTGAGAACTCTGGAATTTTAAACAAATCTGTTGGTAGTATCTGAATTAGAATATCTTCAATTAAGGCAGAAAAGTTGTTTAACTGTTTTTTTAGCGTTTGTGAAAACCATTCAAATTTATTGTAGGAGGGTAAGTCATTAAGTAAGTCATAAAAGATAAGAAAAATAATTTACCATGATAATCACTTGGAAACAATTTTATTTTTCAGCATAATCTCCACCAATGTTAATGCACTTATCCCATCGTTTTATCAGCGCTTCAATTCCAGCTGCATAAAGTTCTTTGGGTTGCTGTCTCATCCACAGTAGGACTTCGTGTTGAACGTCTTCATCATCTCACCGTCATCGTCGTCGTCAGATGAAAATCGCTCGGGGCTAAGTCTGGGCTGTAAAGTGGATGCTGTAGCAGTGAGCAACCAGACTTAGCCTCAAGCGATTTTCAGCTGTTTGGTCCACTAGAACAGCATCTTAGAGGCAAACGCTTCGCAGATGACGACGACGTTCAACACGAAGTCCTACTATGGATGAGACAGCAACCCAAAGAATTGTGTGCAACTGGAATTGGAGCGCTGATAAAACGATGGGATAAGTGCATCAACATTGGTGGAGATTATGTTGAAAAGTAAAATTGTTTCCAAGTGATTTTTATGGTAAATTAATTGTTCTTATCTTTTGTGACTTTCTTGATGACTTATTCTCGTGTATCATCAGCATTCATAATCTTAATATCGAATCTTACTTCATAAGCTGTTTCAGAAACAAGTTGAGTTGAACATGTTGAACGAACAGTAAGAAAAGTACTTAAAATCCATTTAAAGAATCAGAGGGACTCCAGGCTGACTTCAATATCTTAACGAACTTCCAACTGAGTCAAATCTCTAAGATCCAAGAACTGAAATAAAAAATCATTTTGAAATTCGACGTCTGATACACATAAACAACTCTCGTTCTCATGCAGTTAACTACATTACAAAGAAACATGTCAGACGTATTTAGAGCTTAAAAACAATCAACTAGAAAAATTAGAATGAATTTAAAAAATAAAAAATTTTAACTTGGACTTTAAACAAAAACAACAAAAAATTTAAAAACAATAAAATTTAGATAATAAAAGCTTAAGTCGTGCGTAATTGCAGTTGCAAACAAAAACAATGGAAATCAATATCATTCAAAAAAAGTCAAAAAAAGATAAACTCAGGAATCCATTCTAGTCCATTTTTTCAAGGGCTAAGGACTTTATTCGAAATGGATTCAAAATAATAATTGGGAAATTCTTCTGTAAGAAGCTTGCATTACGCCAAATATAGCTTCTCTTAGCCCGAAATTTCCCAACAAAATCCAAAGTAGATCTGTACATCAAAAAGCATTATTTCAAAAGAAAGAGGAAAACCAAACACAAACATAAAAACGCTAATAAGATTGATTTAAAAATATTAGCCATCTGAGTTTTAAAAGTCGCCATCATAAAAATAAACTTACCCCATGCCCAGAATAGAGAAAATTTAAACGAATTGGAATACTATTGCAAACATAAATGTCATTTTTGAAAAGTAATAAATTTTTCCATTTCTCATCACAGGCCTTTCCAGAACTTCAACAAGGTTGGTCCACAATGTGGTACTGCTTTGATGCCTTCTCAGATGCTGTTTTTCTATTAGACATTGCCTTCCAATTTCGAACAGGGTATTTAGAACAGGGCTTGATGGTGTGCGAGAGCAAAAAGTTGGCGTGTCACTACATCAAATCTAAGAGCTTCATCCTCGATATTGCAGCCATCATACCTGTGGATTTAGTACAAGTACATTTCGGTACTATACCGATTCTTAGATTTCCCAGGTAAGAATTTTTAATTTCTCCGTCTGGTTTTTGACCTTATATAACATGCAAAATTGTTTGATTTCACAATCATTAGTTCTCTGTATGTCGATCCTTTAACGGTACCAGACTAGGTTCGAAGAAAAAATTTTAAAAAGCTTGCAATAAAAAGACTTACAGAGTCTTAGTATTAGTATTAGTCCCAGTATTTTATTTCTAATAGTCACAATTAGAAATAAAAATTCATATATCATCAGTAGTTTTTGAAAATAATAATTTTTTTTCAAGAATTTTAATAAAAATCTTAATGTTAAGAAAAACAGCATAATTGAAAAGTATGGGACATATTTAATTTTAATTTCGCATGCGTATTTCTCAAACTATCTAGAATGTAATAGACCGCAAGATAAAATTTATTTTAATAAATAAGTATTTTATGAACATTCTAAGTCGGTGTCATTGATTTTTCACCAAAATTATCCTGTTTCGAAATGAAAGAGACTGTAAAACATGACTAAATAAAGATATCATAAAATCTTCTGTCTATTACACCTTCAAAGGTTTTTGACACATGTGTACCAAATTTCACTGAATTTTGATGAATTTTTTTGGAGATATCACGTTTTTCGTGTACTAATTTTAGTGAAATTTTCACTTTTCAGAAAACGCATTTAAAAATATATAATAACACATTAGTTCAAATAAATACCAATGAATCAAATATTCAAGGAATAAGAATAAAAACAAACACTGTTTTAGAATCTTTAATGTTGTGGCTTTATTTTTAGATCATAAAAAAGTTTTTGAATTTTTCTTCGAAAATCGCTTTTTCAAACAAGTCGGATACCTTAACTGTTTTGTTACTCAGGATCTACTTTCGGTACATCAGTTAATTTCCTATATACCCATTTATTGCTTCAAACCATATTCTTAAAATGTAAAATCGAACAACGTATACTAATAAATTATTTCTCTAAGTAGAGTTTTATAAGTCTTTTAATTTTCGCTAAAAGTGCTAACTGTAATTTAATATAATTTTTAAAAAATCTCTCTTAACCTCTTAAATGTGAAGATTTTTTTAAGTTTCCTAGTGTATCGATCATTTAAGTATAACCAAAAAGATGTTATTTGTGGCATGAAATAAATAGTTTCCTTAGATATTGATCGATAATTCTTAAGCAACAAAAGAAGTCTTTCATTTATAAAAGCGAAACAAATTTAAAACAAAATATATAAATATCGTATATTCGAGAAACTAAATTCAACTGTAAGAAGGAAATTTAGAATTTTCCCAAACATTTAAAATTATAGATACTTAATTTTCTTATTCTAAAAGTATTAATTGATTGCTGAAGAAATGGAATACTTCTAATTAATGGTCCAAAAAGTCATACAAGTCCTTTATTTTTATTAATAAAAAATAAAACACTGAAAAGGAAAATGAAAAAAAAAAAAAGAAAGTTTCGTAGCCCGAAAAGTCTATATATAGTAAGTATGGTATCTGAATTTTATAAAATCAAATCTCACACCGATAACTGAAATAGTAGACATCGACATAGTAATCTCATCGAATTAGCAGAACATTCTCATATTCTTAATAAAATTTGAATTTTCATAAGATCTAAAATAATATGTATAAATGTCATTGCCTTAACAATTGCCATAGTTTGACAATCTTTTAGGCGAAATATAAATTGCATAATACATTTCCAAAAAAAGAAAGTTAAATGCCATGAACAGCATGCTGCAAACTAAATTAGTCAAAGTAATATTAAACAAACAACAGAACTTTCGTCTATAACAAATTTGTCATGTTAAGCGATAAAACTTATCAGATTGTCTACACTATTGTTTAAGTCAAATATGCAATAAGATCAGATAAGTTGACTTTATTAAAGTCAAAAATATGCTGTAATTCAATAAATTCATTCATGTATTATATGTATTAATAACATAATATTAACATTATTCATAATTCACTGAAAAAATAATGTGAAACACAGCATTAATATGCTCATTTATTTCATTGAGTAATTAATAGTCACTAATGATTTTGCTTTATAAAAAAATACTCTTGATTATTTCCTTACAGGTTCCTGAAGCTGTACAGATCTTTTCGTTTATATTACATGGTGGAATCACGCACGATTTACCCGAATTTATGGAGGGTAGTAAACTTGATTCATATTCTTCTGCTACTAGCACACTGGTTTGGTTGCTTCTACTATCTGCTATCAGAGTTAGAAGACTTTGTAGGAGAATGGTCTTACCATATACCTGTTGATGACTATGCTACACTATCAAGGAAGTACTTGGGATCTGTCTATTGGTCCACCCTAACTCTTACTACCATTGGGGATCTGGCAACGCCTGCTACGAATTTACAGTAAGATCATGTTACTACATTTTATTTTATTTTATTTTTTGGCAATGTTCTTTTTCAGATCTTGTAAGAACATTGTGAAATCTTTTAATATTATTAAAGTCTTACGATGTTTTTGGTAGATTAATTCCAAAAAAATATAAATTTTGTTCTTATCTTTTTGGATTCTACCAGTTATTGCCATTTCATGTATTGATGAACTACTTTTAAATTTGACGTTCTCGATTTGTATTTTTTTAACATTCATATTTGCCGTTAGAATTTCAAATTACTTGTTTCAAGTTTTGTTCTTGTAAATTTAAATTTTCAAGCGTCCAAACTCAAACTTCAAAAATGATAAAAAGGAAAAATAAATACCAAAATTCTTTCCCGTTATTGAATAAAATGCATAACATGTTAAGTATGTTCAGTAGTCCAGTAAAATACTTAAGAGGTTTTGTTACACTAACATCTCCTCTTTAGTTAGGCTAAAGCTGGTTGTACAAAATAAAATAGCTACTTTAGCTGATTATATGATAGAAATTGAGGAGAAAAAAATGGAATTAAATGTATTGTTCTGAAGAACACTTAAGTTTTATCGCGATTGTTGCAAATTGCGCATATTTTAAGCGGAATGTTTCAAATATGTCAATTTAGAACAGGTCCACCCAGGTAAGAGTAGTCGTTCAGCGAACCCCCTGCTGTTTGGAAGACATAGTGCTGTTAAAAAATAATAGAACGGAGTGTTAAAATTTCATCTTTTGTTCATAACATTTTAAAATCGTGATAACCTGTTATTTTGGTCTGATTTTCTAGTACGTTTTATCATCCTTCCATAAATGTATGTAAGTTTTAGTTATTTCATGAATTATCACTACTCCTTAGAAAAGATCATTGTTTTATAGAGTATATTTTAGCTGTTCAAAATTATTCGAATGACTGATGATGAAGGTCATATCTGAGTGAGTAAGAAATGTATTTATTTTTATTTTGGTAAATTTTAATAATTTTAACAGATTAACTTTTTTTTGCTCTATGAAGCAGTCGAGCCAATAGTAACGCTCAAGAGCTAAAAGATTCCTTGTGATCTTCGCCGCCGTAACCATGAAGATCGAAAGGATGGGTATCATATGAAAATCTAGAAAAATAGATAAATTGTCGATGTTGGGTATCTACCATTTGTGCAAAAAATATAAGACGACGATAGGGGCAATTCGTGTGTAGGGACTGCGGTACAATCAAAAATGAGACGATGAAATCACTTACAGCCCCACCTGGTGGCAAACTCTGGAGATAGCATTCCAATCTCAAAAACGGTACCAAATAGGGAGAAAATGTCAATGACAAGGTTGCAGAGCGTTATCGATTTGCGAAAATGCGGACACACATGCATTTTAAGCATTCTAGTCTTCATATTAATCTAAACAAGGTGTTTTTCTGTAACGGATAATAGTCTACACCTTTGTAACTGACATTTTCTGCTTATTTTGTACCGTTTTCGAGATATGAACGCTAAATAGGGAGCTTGCCACCAGATGGAGCTGTGAGTGGGCTCATCGCATAGCGCATAGACGTTCTACCATACCTAGACACTACTTACATGACTATAGTTGCCGTCGTTCTGAAGCTTAGGGGTCCATACTTAACTGGGGATCTTGGATACTGCTCGAAATGCGTCACAAAAATGGCGACCTCTTCTACCACATTCTATTACAAAATCTGTTTATTTCAGCCCTCTCTACCTGCCTGTGAATTCTACCCAAATATTTGTAATGCTGTGAATAAAGCACCACTGTTATAAAATCCTTCATCATTTCATTTTTTTAACTTTCTATGCAAAAACAATTGATTCCAAACACCCTTTCAAATTACTAATACTTCAAATGCTATTTTTTTTACCGATTCTTCTCCAAGAACGAATTACAATACAAAGCATTCCGTATTTCATTACGTTTCAATATAAAAAAGGAATAATTTATCGTGTCTCTTATTTAACTTGTTGACAAATTTCTCGAAAGATGAAAGAGAGATGTTCAGGATATTTTTCCTTTTCCTGCAAAATTTATACTTAAACGAGGCGTTCAAAGTATTCTCAAATCACTGTTTTAGAAAAAAAGACATTTCTTACAGACTCTGCCGATTTTTTTCCTACAATCTCAAGTAAATAAATCCTGCTTTATTTTTTCCATAATTATTATTTTTCTCTATTCCATTTGATCTCTGGTCTTTAAAACAAAAACATGGTTAGGTTATATTAATCTTTGATATATTTATGCCTTGTAGTTTTTTCCTTGTTTACCTTCTGAAACCATTTATTTATTGCGAATAACAAAAAAAATCTGAAACGAAATAAATCAACGCATGTTTGAAAAGAAAACCATAAACTCATACTGAAAACATTTTCTTTAATTGTCATCTATTAAAGAAAAAACTCTACATCTTTTCAAGTGATAAAAAGTAATTTGATTACAAGAAAAATAATTATAAATTTTAATTGTCTAAATTCTCGGAAAATGAACTGAAATGAAAAATATCAAAGAACATATGTCTTTACATTTTTATTTCAGCGAAAAATAATTGCTTGTTTACTCAAAATTTCAGTAGGAATGCAAGCAGAAGGTATTTAAAAACTTGTCATTAGAATAAAATATATTAGATATTTTTATCTTAAGTCTACATTATAAATAACAGAGACTAGATCAAACGTATTCTATGTGTGGTAATATTCAAAATACATTTAGAAAATTTCAATGTAGAAAAGAGCCATTTAAAAATTTATTGGTATGGGGTCTTTTCAACTCAAAAACTCTTAATCTTAAAAACTACAATTAAAAAAAGCATTTATATTCAAATAAATAAATAAACCTGAATTGCATACCATGTGAAATGTAATAAAGACATTTATCTTAACTGTCATTAACTTTTAAATGAACAGAAAGTCGACAAAAACATCAATATTTTTATCTGCTAAGGATGCCAGAGTATTCCCATTACATTTTTATTAGATAGATGATCCTCTTTCTACTGTTTAAAACTCATCTCTTGCATTATCATATCATCTTGTCTCAAAAGTCAGACAATTCAGATACTAACAAGTCATACCTTGTTAATGCAGCTTGATAATTCATTATTTTATCGTTTGGAGATGCATAACGAGCGAGGAATTCTTCAATTTTATAAAGTTTAGAAGAAAATGTTTATCAAATTTTATTCCATTACACCTTACTAATGATGCAGTTTGAAGTTTTTAAAGCATCCGTGAGTTTTTGCTTCATTTAAAAATATTTTAAGTGTTTTTAAGTATATTTTTAGTTAGTTAGCGAATTCTTTTCTGAAAAGAAACGCGATTCATTATTTGGAGTATGATATTTATTTTATGCAATTTACCGATCTTTTAAAATACAAATCAGCGTTCTTGAGCGTTTACTTATAATCTGAAATGCCCTTTTATAAAATGGACAGTTCTTTCCTAATACTCTTCTTGGAATTTTTCATAATTTTCTCTTGGCATAAAGTTTTGTAAATTAAGGCATAAATTTATGACAGCTATATAGACTTTATTAACACTGATGTCTGAAATTAATTATGATTTTGAATAGCTGAAATAAAGTAACCAAATCAAAAAGAAAAGCTTGAAAACATTCGAACTAATTCAATAAAATAAAAATTTATTTTATTCTGGTAATAGATGGTTGAATTTTATGAATTCTTCATATACCGTTCCTTGTTGTCATTATTTCATTCAAACTCTTTATGGACGAGTTTTCTGCTTTATTTATTTCCATTACAATTATTATGACTTCCGCCATAATCACCAATTTCCGGTGGTGATTCTATGTCAATGAGAATCTTAAAAAATTAAACACTCTGTTTGAAGATGTTCATTAATGTTTAAAGTAAAGTTTCCTAATATTATGACTTAAAGATACTTTGAAAATATTAAATTTCATGTTCCTATTGCTGTGGGTCTCAATGTTTACTTAAAATAAGAGCCTCATTTTGTGGAAAGGGCGCCATAATTGCTCATTATCGCTCTTTTTGGCGACTTCTAAGGCTTGTTTGGCGGTTAAATTTCTAACCATACGATTTAGATAATCACTGGCAGTTAAATTTTTAACCAACGATTTAGCTAATTACAATCGTTCCATTCGGAATTTAGCCGCTTTAAGAAGTTTTTTAACGATTTAAAAATAAAGGATTACACAAACTCAAAGAACACAGAATTCAAAGCTTTGTGTACTAAAGAAAGGACGGATTCGCTTGATACAGTTGGCGCTTGATACAGTTTCCAAATGGATTTGGCGGTTGCTTAAATCGGAGGGTTACCGGAAAACAGTCTGTAAATCCAAAATAAACAAACCAGAAAACTCGCCTTCACAATTTTGATAGATTTTATATTTATTTTGCTAATATATTAATAAAAGTTTTTTTTTCTGCAGATACATGTTCACTATCATAAGCTACCTCATTGGAGTTTTCATTTTTGCTACTATAGTAGGTAAGTAAGTAAGAAGACAATGACTATTGTAGACCTTATGATTTATGAATCAGTTTGTAGTAATTAATACAATCTAAACTATTTGTACGAATTTGAAACTGTACAGATGCCGTTACAATTCCACAGCGCGTTTACGAGGTAGGCTTAACTACCCTGTTCAATAGCATAGATGATCTTTCACCATGGTATCTACAATGCAGTCAGAGCATAAATGGATACACCCTTATTTTATTGCATTCTCACACATGTGATAATTTTTTAATTACCCTCATTGATTTCTGCTAATTGTATGGAAGTTAGATCACCTTATGAACTTCCACCATGGTATCTACAATGCATGTAGGGCATAAATGGATACACCCTTATTTTATTGCATTCTCACAGATGTGATAATTTTTTAATTACCCTCATTGATTTCTGCTAATTGTATAGAAGTATGATCACCTTATGTAACCTTATATTTTTTTTTTCGTAACAGACGAAATATACCTCATTTGACGCAGACATGCTATAGTGGCCTAAAGTAAAAATTTTGTGATATCGCCAGTTTAGTAGAAAAATTCAAACGCTGTATATTTTCATGGCAGACTAATATATTCTAAATAGTGTGTTAATTGAACAGTCTGATTTGAGTTTGTACGATTTGGCAACGCAAATGAAATATAGATAGATACAGTATATTTTAGTGAAACAAGTATCCATGAATTCGTGGACATCCGATTGTATAATTGGTTATAATTCAAATAATTTTTAAACATATTTATGAAGGAAGGATTTACTTAG
>BGPR01008520.1:19118-29174 GCA_013235015.1 Araneus ventricosus | reverse complement strand
CGCTGATCGCTTTACATTTACCATGTGAGCATGATTTGACCTCATTAAATGTAAGGTATATATGCGATGCTTGAAGTATTTCGTTATTGTTTCCAAATTATTTCACAGATTAAATGCAAAAGTAAAAGCTAAAAATGTCATTAAAATACTCAAAAAATTATTTTTATTAGGAAGAAAGATGATAATTATTCTAACATTTAAGCAATTTTAAAGTTTCTAATCTGTAAAATCTTTTAATAAATAGGTAATGTGATTTTGTAACTTTTTAACATTTTGAGATTCATTTAAGATTGAAACAAAATGACAGTGACCTAAATTCCACATTCACCCACCCATATGTTGAGTTACATAATTGACATATTCAATTTACTTATTCAAATGTTAAATTATAGTGGTAAAAGGCTTTTCTTCAAGCATATTTTAATCTATAGCTTCATGGGAAAGTAAAACCCAGATGCATAACGTGTCTAATTTACCGACAAAAAATTTTCCATGGTATTTATGAAAAATGCTTCAAAACTTGCATTTAGTGATGATCTTATTTACATCACTTTGCTTTTTATTATATCATTCGCTACTTTATTCTTTTACATACACATACGTACTTATTATTCATCTGTTCTGGGACGCGAATAAGTTTGTGAACTTTAGTTAATAACAAGGAGTTCTTGGGTTGGTAAAAGAATGCAAAGTATATTTTTAGTGGATTCTAAGACCGTATCACCTGTCGCAGAGAGATAAACCATTCTTCCTGAATGTTCGAAGACTTGTTGATTCCCAAGAGAATGCAACATACTAAAGGGTAATATTTTTCCCTAAGAAAGCTGAAAGAATATAAATTTCACGTAGAATTGCATTTCTTATTGTGCGACGAGGAGTGCGATTCTCTAGGTCGACGAGATGCGATGTCCTAAAGGCAGATTGTCGATAAAATACAGGGTGTTCATTAATTATTGTCAGGGTTTCCGTACCTCATAACTTTCAAATAAAAAATACTACGCAAAAACCGATTACGTATTCGTAAATTACAACTCAAAGAATTTTATTAATGATATTAAAAAGATTAATGAATTTGCACATGGCTGCCCTTCGTGGCTCGTAACACATCGAGACGAAATTCGATTTACCTCCAAGTGTTCGCCAGCATTTGTGGGGTAACATTTTGGATCGCAGTAACAATTCTGCGCTTCAGTTCATCAAGGGAGGGCACAGGGGTCTTGTACACAATGTTCTTGACAATCTCGTTTCGTTGATTTTAGTGGACTGCGAGTAAACATTTCTTGGATGAGATCAACATTTTCCTGCGAAGTGCTCGGTCTTCCCGCTCCCTTTCGGTGTAGAACGCTACCAGTTTCCTGAAATTGTGTTAACCAGCGTCTGATAGAATTATCCGAAGGAGGATCTTTCTTGTACGTGGTCCTGAAGCGACGTTGAGTAGTTATGACTGATTTAGTTTCGAAAAACCACAATACACACATTGCTTTTTCTTGCACGGTCGCCATTTTTATTTATGACGTCATAATTACCCAGACTGCAAATGCGCTAAGATCGCATTGTTGGCACGTAAAATTCTTTGAGTTGTAATTTACGAATACGTAATCGGTTTTTGCGTAATATTTTTTAATCGAAAGTTATGAGGTACGGAAACCCCGACAATAATTAATGAACACCCTGTATTGTTACAGTGTTGCAAAAGTTTTGAATTGGAATATCTTTCTTAATGTCGAAGCAGCAGTGGCGGCTCTTCCATAAGAGCTTCAGACCCGCCATGAAGTTATTTTAAAAGATTGTATTTTCGTTTTCATTCTAATTGGCTTACTTTTCCACTTTGAGAATTCAGTGATCAACGAAAAATCCACGGTTCTAGGGCTCATGATAGAAGGAAAGTGTGGCCTCTTCTGTTGGTAAAGCGATTCGGAGTATCTAGGTAATACTTGAAGTAGAAGTCTAACTTAGCTTTTATAAATGTTGTTAGATTGCCTTCCTGGAGGACTTGCAGGGGTAATCGGCCCACATTTGTGTATTTGTTACCTGCAAAGTTTGAAATCCGACATTCTATAGAATGCCTATGCATTGTATGTAATGCCTAAAACTAGCCGGCAATGTATGAAACGATTTATATTTCACACATTTCCTAGGCATTCTATAGAATGACAAATGACAAACCGGCAAAGTATGAAATAAATCGCCGATTTGATTATATAAGCAATAAAGTTAAGTGCAACTCAAAATTGCATTATTTGCTTCCTTGTTGTAATAAGTAGATTCACAATTTATTTTGTTTTCTTTAATAAGAAAGGCATAAACTTTCGTTTTGCTTTACGAATTTTGAATAAAAGATTTTTAAATTGTACTCTTTTATTATTTTTCTAAATAACATTTGTATTTTTGAGGAATGCACGTCTTTTAATTAATAGCCTTATTAGGAACTTTTTTTCATACTTTGCCTAAATAGCATTTGTCATTCTATAGAATGCCTAGATATTGTATACAATGCCTAGGAAAAGTATATAATAAATCTCATATTTCATACTTTGCCTAAAAACGCCCGGCATTCTATAAAATGCCTAGGTATTCTATAGAATGCAGGCATTTCACACATTGCCGGTAACATATTACTTGGACGAAAATCAGGAAAACCTCTAGCGCCAGCTCGACCGCAGCGGACCAATTCGATGCTAAAGCTCCCGTCGGCCTACCAATTTTTGTAGAATGCTGGTTAACAAAACAGACTGAAGACGGAACTCACAAACTTTTTCCTCCAAATGATTTTCCTCAGCCACGCGATTTCTTAATCCACTAGGCCACTGGTGGGGAAGCAAAATCGATATTCAGTATAATTTATTTAACCTTTATTTCTGAGACTACAAACAACGCATCTACACTGTAAAAAAAATCCCGTAAAATTTACGGTTTTAAACTGGCAGCTGGGTTGGTTGTGCAAAACCGTAAAAGTTACGAAGTAAATCTGTAGGCACAACAGTTTTTTACCATACAGAAACAAGTTTTCCCCGTAAAAGTTACGAAGTAACTCCGTAGTCACAACGGTTTTTTACCGTATGAAATTAAGTTTCCTCCGTAAAAATTAAGTCATCGAAGTAAGTGACGTCGTCGACTGAGTTGAGTTGTTTTTCTCCTTCTGTTCGAGTTGAGTTGAAATGTGCTGATGTGTATTATCAATTAGGAATATTAATTAATCAAGGCTTAATTATTAATTTCAATTAGTTTAATTTTTAATTGAACTTACTTGGACGATTTCGATGCAAGATGGTGACAAAACTTCTAACTCCTCCGAGCCGGGGATCGAAACCGCGTTCATAGAAATAAAAGGCAGTCGCTCTAACCACTAGACCACCGGAGACTTCATAAAATAGAGTAAAAATAATCTATTTGAGTTTTAAAGTCACTATAGCTCTAGTGGCGCCACCTAGTGGTGTAAAAATCCACTATTGCCAGAACACGTGTTTTAAGGTTACGGAGATGGAACCCTATTAAAAACATGAAATGAATGCAATAAAATTACATTTAAGAAAAGGGAAAGTTATCGTACGGAAAGCAATACCGTATGACGAAAAATAGAATTTGAACTGACGGTCTTAAACCGTTTATGGCTGGAGCGGAAAACGGTGAAAAACCGTTTTGTCAACAAAACAGCTTTAAACCGTCAAATATACGGAAAAAGTCCGGGAAAAAAACGGATATTTTTTACAGTGTAGTGATATTTGAGCTCGTCCCTTCACAATAAAATTAAAGGGCACAGTATGGACAATTCTAGTCCTTGCGACATAAATTCCAAACTCCATTTCCCGCTTCTGAACAAATAAAGAACATTCCAAGAGATCATGAATTAGAAATTTTTTTCGACATATACGAGAAAAACTTTCATTGTTTCTATCTATTCAAATATGTGAAAGAGAAAAAAAAATCAACGCATTTCAAAGCCTATCAGTAGAGACACTAGTATTAGAAAACACCATTTCTTAAGAAAGGTTTTCTGAATCGTTACTTATAAAAATTCCTCTTTTAAGAATTGTTCAAGTACGAAAGAAATTGAATCCACTCTACTAGAAGGCGAAAGAGGATAAAATAATTACCCAAGGAAGGAAAAAATATTTTTTCGATGCATTTCTTTATAAAGTGAAAATTTCTTTCCTCATAAAAATTCAAGATTTTTTTAGAGAATTCATTATTTATAAAAAAGGGTAGATACTTCAGTTTTTGTTCGAAATTCTCACATAGAAGTACAGGAAATGTAAGGGTTCACTGAAGAGAGACATTTTTTTTCCGAAGATATCATAACAATGCAATTTAGAGATAAATGAGCAGATTTTATGAAGGTGTGAAGTTCAAAAGAGAAATTCAAAATCTTTAATTTGGGTTACTTATAAAAGTGTGTTAAAATAAGTATTTAAAAGTTCTTAGATTTTCTCTGTGGACTTCCATAAACTGCTGCGAAGGATTGTTTCTGTAAAGAGAGTGACTTTCAATCTAAATAATAAATAAGATAGTGTTTCAAATGATATTGTTATGTTCCAACCAGGAATTTTTAGGGGAGTTGGAACCCTAAGTCCGTTAACCCTAATTCTGTCAATTCAATGTACCGTTTTTAAAATTCTATTATAAATTAAAGGTTGAAATTTTTTTATACAAGTAAAGTGCATCTTTCTCATTATACTAAAATATTTTTTTAAATTCAAAAATTTAATTTTTGCAATTTTTTTAGTCAAAAACAAACAATGTTAAATTGGCCACTACCATGTACCTTTTCTCAAAATTTGTTATAGATACATGATTGAAATGTTTTATTCAAGTACACCTTTCTCATTATACTGAAATGAGCTTCTGGTTAATTTTTAATTTTTTATAAATTTATAAAATATTTAATTAGACAGTGAAATTGTACTCTATTTTGACACATAAAATTATAAAAAATAAAGTTTTAAGTTTTAAAGAAAAAAAAGCTGATTTCAGTATAATGAGAAAGGTGTACTTTAGTTGTATAAAAAATTTCAAACATGTATCTGTAACAGATATTGAGAAAAGGTACCTCAAAATGGCCAATTTCACATCTTTTTGTTTTGACACAAACAAATTGTAAAAAATAAATTTTTGAATTTTTTTTAAAATCATTTCATTATAATGAAAAAGATGTACTTTACTTGTATAACAAATTTCAAACATGAATCTATAACAGAGTTTGAGAAAAGATACATCCAAGTAACAGGCTTAGGGTTAACGGACTTAGGGTTCCAACCCCCCTTAATAGTGAAAGTTCTCTGTCTACATCTATTGTATTGATGAACCTGATGAACCATCTACTGTCTGTTCACATCTATTGTAGTGATGACCCTGACAATGAATGGAACAGTACTTAAGGTTGATTCACCAAATGCAAAATTATAAATGACCTTTTGCAGGTCATTCACTGTATTGGATACTTCAGTCCTGTATTTCGATATTTTTTTCGCTCAACAAAGTTTGTCTCAGAACTTTATAACATATCTGAGTAACCACACTCTATACCACATGCATGTGATTCCAAAAATTCCACCATATCCCGAAGTTAATAAAGTAATGTTACTTAGCACACTGATCGCGACTCCAAGTTCCAGTCGGCATTCCACAGATCTAGACTCGAAATATTATGATATGCCTGTGTATACATATTTTCCAGTGGATTTATTCATGCATTCCAGAAGTGAGTCTAAAATTTTAGACATTGGTTTGAATAAAGTTTATTCTTTGACTTCATCGGATCAAAGTTTGCTACATATTTTTCAAATATTCAAATATTCTTTCCTCTAAATTTGAAACTTGCTAGCAATCTCATGAAAGGAACGAACCGACTGCGTGGTTTCGATTAGGGTTATCGTTATGTTGGATGGTTTTTATTACATGGTTTAATCATAATATTTCTTATTACCATTATGAAAATATGACTAAACAACCATTTTAAAATTAATATTCTGCTCAAACATTAAAGTTTTAACTTACATCCTTTCAACTCTATGTAAAATCTAGTGACAAGTTTCCGAGTACTAGTGACAGTATAAGTAGATTGTCCTCAATATGCATTCAGACATGCTGCCGAAAAATCTTATTGAAATTCTTCTGCATTATTACTATAAATGAACACTTGAAATAAGTTCTTGTGATAAACTAGTATTCATTTTGTTTATTCTTATAAATTTTTATGTCTCATTAATATAAGATGTAGAATCCAATAGGGTTAACTGAGAGAGAATTTTGCAGACTCTGTCATTTTTTTCTCTTTGAAAGAATGGTATGTTACGGAGAAGATTATCTTTTGTGAATGCATAAACATATTCTGCAGGGTTCATTAAACAATGCCTCCTTTCAAAAATAATTTATTATTTAATAAGCCACACTTTTAAGAGCATTCTTATTTTACCCCAAAGTGTTCCTAATTACCCCAGAGACTGAGGGGTAAATTCGGAACACCTACTTTGGCTTCTAATCACAGTAACGAATTGATTTGAAGAGAACACATTTGAAATGATTAGAAAATATTGTAAATTGCCTCAAAATAAATTTAACTGCATTTTTTCAATTATCATAAAATACTGTTTTTCAAACGCTTTTCAGCAAAAATATCTTCTATTTCATGGAATATCGCATATGATCTATTATAAACATTTACTACATTCAATTTGGTGTCATTTATAATCATTCTAACTCAAGTTTTTTTGGGAAAAGTCGGGAAATGAATCTTTATAGAAGCTGAAATAACTAAACATTATCACAAACTAGAAGGAAATAGACAAGACTTATCAATCACCCATAAAAATTAGTAGAAACAAACAGTTCAAATAAGTAATAGCAAGTAGATTTTCCACTTGAAATTGAATGGTCTATTCACTATTCCACTAATTTTTCTTTGACATTTACGCTACATAAAAACTAAATTATTCTTTCCTACAATTTACTTCAAAGATACAATCTGGGAGTATAGCTTTTAACTGACTCTCGGAAATGGCAAACTGGTCATTCACTATCGAAACAAATTTTGATTTAGCCAAACTTAGTGGTTCTCAAACCTTTCATATCATATTCACCATCGTCAACTTCTTGAATCCCGCAGACGAACGAATAATGTGACGTCATTCAAGCACCTCCAACGTTATTGGTCAAAACAAACATATTGATTGAAAAATCAACCATGGGCGAATTTAAAACACTTCCTTCATCTCCACAGTTTCTGTTTCTTATTGAAAAGAGACAAAATCCTCATCTCCAGATTCCTCATTCAGTATCACGTTTCCTTCTTTCTCATCATCAGTTTCTTGTTTTCTTCCATATTTGAAGTGAAACGGCTTTATATCGTTATTAACAAACAGCTTTCATACGTAAAAAAATCATTTGTAGGTGAATCACATGGTAAAATGTTTTAAAATGTCATTTGTTAATTTGGCATAAAACAGTAAACTTTACTGATGGGGCAGAACGCAACCGCATTTCTATATCTAAAATTGCTACCATCAAATAATAAATTATTCCAATTACATAAAATACAAATTTAAGTAACATTAGAAGCCTGTTCTCAAGTACCCCGCAGTGAAAATGTTCATGGATAATTAAGAACACTTAACCTGTTCTTCAAGATGAAATCCAAAAGCGAAAACTGAAGTTTCCTTGTAATCGTTATATCCTACAGATCTGAGAAATATATAATTCTCCAATTTAGCTTGTATATATAACGCCAACTTAGCTTATATATATAACGCCAACTTAGCTTATATATATAACGCCAACTTAGCTTGTATATAACCAACATAGAGACCGAAATACGAAACTTACGAAAATTTAATTTCACTTTTCTGAATACGGTTGCAATTAAAGGTAATAAACCTTAACAAATAACATTGATAAAAGCTGGAAAATGTTTACCTTCTTCTACAGTGTCTTAACCAAAGTACTTGCTTCTCACTTCTCTAGGGTATCACCGGTGAGCTCTGTAGTCACCGTTCCCAATTTCCCCGCCTGATCTTATATTCTTTCTTATATTTCACAGGTCAAGTTGGAACAGTGATAACAAACAGAAATGCCAGCCGTTTGGAATTCGAACGATTATTGGTAAGTACATATTAAGTTTCATTATTAAACATAATTTAGTTTACAGATAATTTAACTAAGTAGTCACCTTTTTAGATCACATAAGACTCTCTATGAAACATTTCTTAATTTAATGCACGCAGAATGCAATACTTACATTTTTTTTTATCAAAAATATTTTTCGTCTGCTTTCTACAAATGAACATTATTTTCGTTATTTTAAATAGTGATTTTTTTAATATCTCGATGTTATCATTTTAACAGGATGGAGCTAAGCTTTACATGCGTCACCATAAAGTACCAAGAAACATGCAACGCAGAGTTCAAAGATGGTACGACTATTCATGGTCTAGGTAAGTAACCTGAAATCACATTTAGATTGTTGTTGTTGTTTTCTGTGTGTGTGATTCACTATGACATTCATTTTTTTTCACAGTTAACCAATAATGCCTGAACATTGTATGAAAATTAAAACTATCCCATAATTACAAAAATATATGAACTGAATGTGTGACAAATAATTGTTTATAAATATGTTTGCTTCGGCGCATGTATTGGAGAAAACTTCAAAAATACCCAATATTTAGTCGACATTTAGAGCGAAAATGGAGAGTTTTGAGACAAGGTCGGCATATTTGCCATCTGAACATTCGTAAACTATTGAATGTTCTCCATACGCCAGTCTAATGACTAACCTTCCAGCTGGCTCGTCTGCGCAAATTTTAAGACATATCGCGCATCGTATTAAATATATATGTTACCGTTAAAGTATATAATGCAGTTATTTCATAGAATACCTAGTTATTCCATGAAATAACTGATCGTGTCCGTTAAAGTGTGTAATATGTTATTAATTTGACACTTTAACTAGTTATTCTATGAAATAACTAGGTATTCTATAAATTAACTAATGAGAGATAGTTAAAGTGTAAAATAAACAATTTATCTAAAATGAAATTAAACTAATGATAGACAATTGAAATGAAAAAGAAGCAATTTATCTAATTTATGCAGCGTATAAATGGTATTTATGGAAACGTACAATAAAATCATTTGTTAGAACAAGGATTACTAAAATGACACTTGGAATTACAAAGAACATTATTTCTAAAACAAAAACATTTTTTGTTGACACACTGGGTTTTACACGAACATTTTTTAAATCCCTGACCAGTACCTAAACTTTGAGCTGTAGCAACCGACCGGAGCGATATTTCTACATCCGGTACTTCTTCGATTTTAATTCGTGCGAGATATATGATATAGATTATTTTACACTTTAACGGGCTGCAGATCGTTATTCTATGAAATAACTAGTTAAACCATGAAATACAAGAGAGTTTTACACTTTAACGGACACGATCAGTTATTTCATGGAATAACTAGGTATTCTATGAAATAACGGATTTCATACTTTAACGGTAACATATATATCGTGTTGTTTTACAGAAATAAATGCAACTTTTATTTGCGCAATCTGTATTTATTATCTCAATAGTAAACAAAGATTTTATAAATAAAAATTGCACTTAAATTTATATAAGAACGATATAAATATGTATATGATGCGCAATGCAAGTATCTCTTGCATACGCACGCCCGCTGGAAGGCTACAGCTAAAATCCCAATACAGCATTTGAGAATACAGATCATCCTAGTTTCCTGTCTTAATTTTTAATACGATTTTGGCTTGTGCTGAGTTCCCTAACTGTTTCTACTTACAATTTTGAACCACGTTGTATTTTGTGGCGTACTATTTTTATTCCATAAAGTTATTTAATTATAAACAAGTAATATAAAAAAAAATTGAAGTCAATTCCTACTTAGGTCAACAAAGAAAAATTTTATTTTAGTTACTTTTTATTAATTAAACAATTACAATTAATATAAATATGTATATATGTTACTGTGAAAGACCGAAATTTGGAGAATGTCGACTTTCACCGGTGAATGTCAACTTTCACCGGTGAATGTCAACTTTCA
>BGPR01008519.1:36825-63092 GCA_013235015.1 Araneus ventricosus | reverse complement strand
CTTAAATATTTGGCTATGTTTGCCAAACCAAGAGCAAAAAGCAAGCCAAAACTGCAAAACCAAGGAGAACAAATCTGGATCTATAACTGTGGAATAGTTTCAGCATATTAAAAAGTGTTGAATTAAAACGATACAGACAAATGCATTCAGAGATGAAATTAATGCCTTGAAGAAAAATGAAACCATTAAAAGAACTAATGTTAGAAATTTAAATGTTTCTTTATTATGATGACCTCATTCTTGTCCGAGGTAGACTTACTAATTCAGAATTATCTTTTGATCAAAAGCATTTTATTTTGCTACCTCGAGATGATGAATTAACTGATATTATTATGAGGCATTTTCTCATTAAATATTTGTATGTAGGTGAGCAAACTTTACTTCATCTTGTTAGGCACGAATATTATCCATTAAATGGGAAAAATAATGCTATAAGAATCATGCATGAATGCTTTTATTGTTATAAAGCAAAACACAAATTTGAAGAGCAAATAATGTCATCGTTGCTTAGGGAAAGAGTTACAATTAATTCCCCTTTTATCAATACTGGTATAGATATGTGTGGCCCATTTTATATTAAATATAAAAATCAACGCAAAGGTATATTCAATAAATTTTATGTAGCAATATTTGTCTGTTTTTCTACTCGAGAGGTTCATTTAAAAATTCTAACCAATTTAATCTCTGATGCTTTAATTGCTACATTGAAAAGGTTCTTTGCTTGTCGTGGCTTTTGCACAACATTATTTTCGGACAATGCTACGAGTTTCGTTGTTGCTCATTCGGAACTTAGAAAGTTTTACCAACTATTTAAAAATCTTCCTTATAATCTAGCTTCTTATTTGGTGTCAGAATTAATTGATGTGGATTTCTTGCCTCCTAGATCTCCCCATGTTTTGTGTCTCTGGGAGGCTCGAGTTAAATCATTTAAACACCATCTGAAAAGAATCGTAGGAAACTTAAATTAATTCCATTCCATTATCTTCCAATTCAAACGACTTTTCAACTTTAACACAGGTCATTTCTTAATAAGTCGACCAATTTGTTTCAATTCTGAACCTCAATTAGTTAATGTTCCCAATAACATGCTTTCTAGTTGGCAAAAAGTACAAAAATTGAACCAAATTATTTGACGAAAATGGTCTCGATATTATCGAAATGATCTCCATCAGCATGGGAAATGGAAATTTCTGAAAAATAATACAGAAAAAAGTAGTCTAGTGCTTTTAAAGGACGATAATCTCCGAATTATTCTTGGTCAATGGGTAGAATTTATGAGGTTATACCAGGAAAAGATGGAAAAGTGCGAGATGTATTAATAAAAAAAAGCTTATGGTATTTTTAAACGTGGTATTTCTAATGTATGTTACCTGTAAATACCACCTAAAATTCTACATACTTATATAATTATCTTAATATGTTTAAGTTAATGCCTCTCGTTTTCTTATGGTAAATATTATTAATTCATTAGTTGAATTGCTTCATTATATAATAGTTTAACAACTATTGTAATTATTTGTGGAATTAATTTGTTTGAAATAATAATACTTCCAAGTCGGGCGGTGTGTTGGTGATTGCATATTAGAGATTTGTTTGAACTTTATTCCCAACGCCAGTTTCGCGGATGTTGTGTAAGAATGTTTGATTTGTGAGACCGAAAGCAGGCATTCCTTCGTGTGTGTCGAATGTCTCCATTCTGGATTATCATACTTAATAAATCACAAAAATTTGTTTGAAATCGACTATTTCAATTTCGCTTTGAATTTACTGTTTAATTATCAAAAGAACCAAACAAATAACAAAAAAAAAATGTAAAATATTACGATTTTTTTTTTTGAATTCCTTAAGCGGAAATCTGAATTTTTAAGGATATCATGATATACTTAATATTGATGAAAGTTTATGTTTTTGATGATTGATGTTTTTATTAATCATAATCTTGTTAGAACTAATTCTGAAAATCGAGTTTAAAGCAATAGACTGTTTACCCTAAAAAAATACATCATTTTATACATGCACGCATGTAATAATAAATTTACATTGTTAATTATTATTCCTACACATTTATTAGGGTGATGGAATTACCACTTGAAATAATAAGGAAAGTTGAATATAAATGAAGCTCTCACATACCGCGTATTATGGAATGTGCTTTTCTTATGAAAGAATTTTCATGAACGGCAGGACTTCGCCATAAAGGCTTGCTGTTGTTCACTTTATTTGGCATACATTTCAGTAGTTTCTTAGAAAGTTCTTTTTCTGAACCTCTATTCGGCGCTAACACACTTGGGCGCAACCCATCTGTGATGAAAACTTATATTTTTGCATATGCTTAAGGAAAAGCTTAGAAAATTGAACTATTCGGTCGTATAAAGCTATACTTGCATTTATTAATAACTATTTTGTATTTCCTTACACTTTCAACTAACAAAATATCCAGGAATTCATGAGGGAGTTGAGTTTGTCTTCCCGTAAGGCTCTTTAGCAATGACATCAGTTGTCGCTGGAATCTGAAATAATTCGATATTTCTGAAAAAATATTTTTTATTTAAAGATTAATATCGTTGAATTAAGGGCTGGGACACAGATAAACGAATTTTTGCAGGTTTATTACAAGCAATATTATGAAAATGTTGGAAATCAAAAATACAAACTTAATCTGTTACAACTCATCTACCAGATTATTTGCCCCTCAAGTAAATCAAAACGAGCACTAGAGAAAAAATTACCTCAGCCTAGTGTCAATGGTAGGCAACCAGGAAGGTATAAGACGTCCCAGCTCTTTCACGGTAAAATACGCACTTAGGCACAAAATATATGCAGTTACTTCATCTCACAAATTAGATGTGCCCGACGGAAGGTTAAGCTTCTTTCTTGCGGGTGGTATAGACATTAATCTTTGCAAAATGGTTAGTACGGTGTTTTTCATAACGGCACTAATCAGAGCCATCTTTAGTTCGCTTTCTATTAGCCGCAATCCACTATATTTGGTAGGAAGACTAATGACGATTCGGGAGAAAATATTAAGGGAAAAAAGTAATTCAGAGAGTCGACGAAAAAATTCAGGCTAATTTCTATTGATAAAATCGCAAGTTAAATTTCATCCATCTGATTTTCTCCTTATCTGAGTCTCTTCTTCATGCACAAGGATGAAGAGACAATGATACATTCTTTTGGCGCATTTCGTTCGAAATTTGATACTATGGCACTATTTCTGGCATGAAAACTGCATACCACATTTGGAACACATGTACTATTCAGATGTAAAAACCATATACAAATTTGACACAAATGTACTATTCTAGTGTAAAGACCACATACCAAATCTAATACAAATATATTATTCTTCTGTAAAGACTCCATACGAAATTTCATACAGGTGCATAATTCTGATGTAAAGCTCACATACCGAATTCGATACGATTTTACAAATCTTGTGTAAAAACCACATAACAATTTTGATAAAATGTCATACTCTGCTAAAGATCATATACCAAATCTGATACGATTCTATCCTTCTCGTGTAGAAATCAAATGGCAAATTTGATACAAATGTACTATTCTGTTGTAAATGCCACATACTAAATTCGATACGTATGTACTATTCTTGTTTAAAGACCACATACCAAATATGATACAACTGTACAATTCTGCCGTAAAAAACACATAATAAATTGCATACAAATGCACTATTGTACTCTAAAGATTATTTAACAAATTTGACACTATTGGACGATTCAGCTGTAAAGGCCACATAGCAAATTTGATGCAAATGTACTATTCTGGTTATCGTGTTTAGAGACAGACAAACTATTTTCGGAGAGGAGTTTTAATAACATTTCGCCCGCCTAACGGAGTATTAAACTGAACTAAACATGTTATGGTTTCTTATATATTCTCTACGAGTAATCTGGCATTCACTGCGAGTTAATGGCGCGCTGTATATTGTTATTTTAAAATAATATCTTATTTCTATTTGTTGATTCTTCTTTACGCCGAGAGGGCAAGATCACTAGACATTAAATTGAAAATATTATGAAGTCAGTTCCCTCAAAGCAGATAAATCACAATAATATCTGCGATTAAATACTTGATATTCGGCGGTTTTCCAAGATAATTCAAAATTCAAAGCGAAATAAGTCATTTTATTACGAAAGGTTCGAACTTCCAATCTCGATGAAACAATATTCTTAACTTCCATCTTATGAACACTTAAATAATAGAATTTTCTTAATGCATTTAAATGATATACTGTCCTATCCACAAATCACTCCAATTTCCGTCTTATCCAACCACCTGTATTACACAAAGGAAGCTTTATCTTCTCACACTCTCAGAATAATCTTTAACCAAACGACCTTGGACCTTAGTAAGAAACTCATTCATTCGCATGAAGGAAAAATTCTTTTCTATCAAGGAGGAATTCTCAGGCAGAGACCTCGTGTTAGATTTTGCCTAAAACGCCGAACAGATCCGATCGAGATATCCTATTGAAGATTTATGATAGAGACAGGATACTAATCCTTCAAGATTAGGCAAGGGAAACAAGACACGGGTTGTAGATAGAAATGCTCCAAGTTGATGGGTGACGATTCTTGATTAGTTGCGATTCTCCCTAGGTGAACTATTAAGATTTAGAAATAGGAAATAGTATTTTCTTGTTTGGTATGTTGGGGAAGGAAGGATATTGGTGAATATTGGTTTTGGTATATGGGATAATATTTATATAAATGATTTCAAAGCTGTAAAGTCCTTACATTCTAGCTTTAAAAAAATATGAAGAATCAACGCCAGAATTGACATTTAATGATATTTTTTTCTGTTTTGGTCAGGCATAATAATAGTAATAAAAATAATTAACCCGCGAGGGGTTTCCGTCACCCCACGGCACGTAAAATGTGAAAAATACTGACTTCCCTATAGATGAAATAAGCCAAATCCATGCAATCTGCCTTTAAGGTCAGATTCAACAAACGTAACTTGTGCCAAGAATATTTTTTTATTGGAATTAACCATGAGAAGTGCACTTGGGCATAGGCGCGTCAGGTTTCTGTGTTCAATTGAGTGATCGCATTGGGGACAGGGAAATAATGTTGTCTCGTTATTTATGTTTTAATGAGGAAGCAAGTAGATGAAGAAACATTCTGTATTTCTAAAATGTAGACTTTTGCGGATACAAGATATTTAAACTGGATAATAGTGTAAATGAAAGTGTCAAGAGATTGATGCAAATGTTATATTATTCTGGACGTAATGTAACTGTAGTCAGCTGGTACATGTCTTATCCATTTTGACAAAAACTATTGGAGGAAAAGTTTAAAATTGTGTAGACTATTTTGAAAAATAAATGTGTATTACGTTCTAAATTTATTGGATCTAAATATAAAGCCCGGTATATGTTCATATATGAGAATAATAAGTGTGTTAATGAATTTTTTAGAAGTCATGCTATTTTTTTTAATACTATAACAATTTTTTAGGAATCAATGTAGATGTATTGCTATATTTTATCAATAAAATTAAGAGAATCTATTTGTTCTTCTAATCATATGGTGCAAATTACAATGACTTTACCTGCTCTTATATTTTCATATTTATAAAAAAAATCCTCTGTATTCTATGAAACTGTAGGGAACAAAGAACACAAACAGCTAAGATCTGAAGCATTGAACAAATCCGTTGATTTTTTTATGTTTTAAAACGGCCAAAACAACATTCCTTCTCAACATTGTTACACCAAAAATTAATCACCCCAGATTCCCTAAAAAAAGAGATATTTTAACGCAGAAAGTGTCATCCTATTTAAGAGCGTATTCAATATAGAAAAGCTAATATTGCAACACATCAGTTTGAAAACCCAACTTTTCTTTAAGAAAAAGATAAAACTCTAAGTTTATAAAAACATCAGAAGTTCGTCATTTTCTTCCTCTCAGAAGCAAACACAATGTAGTATAAAAAATTGTACGAGAAAAAAATCCGAGTTCGCATTAAACGTTCACTTGAACGTCGCTATTTAACCATGAGATGTATTAAAAGATTTTTCAAAAGTTATAGGTATGTAGGGAAGAAAAAAGTGTGAGAAAGACAGGTTATCGAGAATTCTCTTTTTTTCTCCTATATACCTTAATCCCGCTCTTTTAAAAACTCTCGGACAGCACACAATCCCACTTTCCTTGAAGAGGACTGAGCTTAGCTGAAAACACAGTAAGTGGCCTACCTTACCTTCAGCCTATCTCCTGCAGAATTTTTCTCCAGAAAAAAGTTAATCGATTTTCTTCACGAAAAAAGTAAGAGGATATATATTAAGAAATTCTGTCAAATTCGAGCCAAAGGACATCGTATCATTTTATAGTAATATGAAAGGCACACTTCTCTCCATTTGGGCATTTATGTTCTTGATGTGAAGTCTATTATGTACAAGCCGTATTGGGCAACCAGCTTGTTCGTCGGGAACATGATTTCAGTTGAATCCCTTATGCATAATTTTATATTCATGGTTCCCATAAAAAAGTTATTTTAAACTTATTATTTTGATAGACATTTATCCTGTGTTTTTTAGTATCTTTTCACGTGTTCTGTTTATTGTCTACACGAACATACGTAAAACAGTCAAGAAATTGTCCGTGGAATGTACCATCTAATTTTAAGCTGTCAGTGCCGATTTCACTCTCATATTTCTCATTCAAAATTTATATTTTATCTCAATATAATTTTATATATCAAATTTTGTATTTGTTATCAATATAAATGACGCGGTACATATGATAATAGAAATAATTAACATACAGCAAACATAATCATTCCGATTAATGGATACATTTTCCGATATATTTACTATCTTAGAAGACTTTGTTTTACAGATTTCCATAAATACTAGTGAAATGAAAAAAAGACAAGACAATCCATTAGGATATTGCCTTTGCTATCAGTAATAAAAAGTTACACGCAAATAAATATTTGTTTAGCAATGGAAAATGGTTGAATTTCATTTCAATAATAACCAGCGGGAGTAGTCTCCCCTAAACTTTCTCGTATGCTTTCTAAGTGGAGATTCGTCAAAATCTCGAGTTTGAATTTTTTTGACGATTACAATACTTTCTCTTTGTATACTTCGTGAACGAGAAAGAGAAACAAGCAAAGAAACCTGAAACCAAATATCTGTTGCCACGTTTCAAAAAAATATTACTTTGAAGCAGGTGCGATAAAATAGGCAATGCAATGTATTCTAAAGCGAAAAATCTGCTTTGGAATTGAATTCCCAAGAAAACAATTTATACTACCACAACCGTAACAATTGCAATAGCACGTGAATAAAAGATTTGCTGAAATAATGAGATCGGTTTGAATTTTATTTACAACAATAAAAAATGATACAATTCATGTTTGAAATCATTATTCATTGTTGTACATAAAATTTACAACAATGACAGATTGCTATTAGTACGCATGCTCATGAGAATCGGATTTAAAAAATCGAATATGCAATTTGAAAGCCTCTTTTTGACGGATTTGGCCCAAACTTTTATACGGACCTACATTCATGACGATAAAACTGTGTACCAAATTTTATCTATCTAGTTATTCAAATTTTTGAGTTATAGAGTTCACATGACCGCGGACATACAGACAGACTTCCCGTTGTTGGAGTTTGTCCAAAATTTGACAGAAACCTACAAATTATGTTTAAAGACCACATACCAAATATCATCCCCGTAGCTCTAATAGTTTTTGAGTTATCGTGTTCACAGACAGACAGACATGATTCTAAAATTGTGTTTTTCAGACTCAGGGAGGTCTTATGCGTGGAGATTAGTCAAAATCTCGAGTTCGAATTCTTTGACGATTACAATACTTTCTCTCTGTATATACGAGAAAGTAAAAAGGATTGTTGTAAATTATGCGTAAAAATATTTTTAAAAGTTAATTAAATTTAGGGAAAATATTTTACAGCAACTTAATTCGTATCATTGAACAGGCCATTTTTTGCTCTTGCTCTTTCAGAAATTTTATTCATATTCCAGCTTTATAATAATTAATTCCCTAGAATTCTGAAACTTTTAGACTGTTTGATGTTAAAATTATTATACATTTAGTCATCGGCAGTCGGTTCATTTTCTACTCTGAAACTCACTACAGATATCTTTTATCGTAATTTCGATGTAGTTTACAACCCATTTGTCTTTTTCTCCTCATGTAAAATTTTAAAAATGTCAGGATTCGCCTTTTATAATCAATCGATTCAAATTTAGTTTGAGGCGCAAGTATGCAAAACTAGAACCCTGTTATTTCCTTTTATTTTCAACTTTACTTCAGATTTTCTATGAAATTTTATGGATTAATTAAAGCTACACAAGGGAAATTACGAACGAACATTCGAGTTTTGAACCATCGTTAGATGCGAAGGTGCTTCCGAATCAGTTTTGAACATTCCAGAATTTTACAATTACATATCATAACGACTTTTGATTAAACTCTCTGAACTCCTCTATAGTGATAATTCCAGTTCCTCAAAAACTGAAGTAGATTTTCGTTCACGAAAACAGAATGAATACTTCCTTTCTTTACAGGAATTCCAGGAGGACGACACGCAAGTTTGGGCGATCAATTAACAACAAAGAAAGGAAGCACTTTTTCGTAAAATTCCCTGAGGCACCCGAAACCGCCTGATTCCTTCCTCTATCGAATGGGGCGGTTTGAGGCGAGATAGGGCTTAAAGGGTTAAAAAGGAACTTGCTATCCGCTGATTTGAAGATCAATTAAGCTGCATTAACATCCCGTTTTAAGGCAACGCTTCGGATATTTTAGAATGACATCTTAATTTCGAACAGTCGTCAAATGACAAGAAATATACCTCCCTCTCCACACTGTCGCGCCACACGGGGGACGGACGCTCAACCCTCGATGTCAGATTTAAAGCAAGCTATGCCCAAATATATGATGGAGTTTCATTGGAATCAATTTTCGAAAATGGAACTTTCTGGTCACGTAGGCGCAACCTTACTACCAACTCGTCCTCCTTGATTTGAAACCCTAGTTCTAGACTGTGAGTGAACAAAGCGCCAATCGGAATGCACTGAGACAAATATGTCTGTTTTTCAGTGAATTAATGGAATGAAATATGAAGAGAAATGGGACGTTATTTACTTTCTAAAAATCAATTTTCAATTTGATCTTAAAACAATACAAGAATTTTTCGTTGCATCTGTATAGTATGTATATGTTTGAAATGCAGAGACATTAAATTAAAAGTTAAAAATGCAAACAAATGTAAACAAGGGTTTGTCTGTATATTTTTTATTTGCTGTTCTTCAATTCAGTTTTTTTTCGAAATTTAGGTACGCGTATAAAATATTCTATACGTATATATATGAAATTTTAAATTATAATACTTATAAACATTATACACATGTTAAACCTTGTTTTATACATTTTTGAGAAGTAATATAATTTAAAGATATTCTCAATAAAAAATATCACGTATTTCTAAGATTTCCCAGTTATATAATGTTTATCACTTGTCTTAAATCTTTATTTCAAATCTGTTTCCAAGGAAATAAATTCATTGTAGTAATTAAGCTTTTATTCAAATATTATGCTAATTTTAGAGTGATTGTAGAAAGAATTATTTTTCCTGAGCGTACCAATGTGAAGCTATGTGTTTGCTATATTTTCTATCACAGTACATTTTTGACTTGATATTAAAAAACATATACTTTAAGATTCAAGTATTTTTAAGCTATTTTGTAGTGAAAACATCACATTTTTCTATATGCGTTATAATTTAGTTAAGGCTACACAGTACCCTAAAAAAGAAAAAATATCGATAATTTTGTTTCTGCCTTTTTTTCGAAGGTCCGTACGGTTAGGAAACTTGACTCCAAATTTTAGATCTAATATCCAAATAGTTTTAAAGATATTTGACTGTTTCTGAGTGTTGTCAGTACCAAAATTTGACAGCTGAGGATGCGTGTTTAGTTTCGTTTTCATTTTGAAGCAATTTCCCATTCTAAAATTAATTACTTAAAATATTTTGTGAATAAAACAATTCTTTAATTGAAATGGTTATTAAAACTTCAACATCCACTACTTAAATCGTTTCTGTTTTTTTATATTCTGCTTTCTTTTTGCGTTCTCATAGCTACCTAAATGATATTCATAAGAAGGACTTTTACGATACCAATATTAATTTTTACTCAAAGTCTTTTTAATTTTGAAACTTTTAAGTACAATATTATTGTTTTTAATTTATTTTTCTGTTGAGAAAATGCCAAGACCGAAACGTTCTGGAGTTGCTTAGAGATATAATGTTTTGAAGAGCTGGAAGACTACTTGCATAATATTTCAAATAAGAAAAATATATTCCATTATATAGAGTTAAAATAGTGTTTTAGTGTATTTTATAAGTAGGGAAATATCATATTAAAAAATTAGAGCTCTAAAAGCATTATTAATTTTCGTCTTATGCCTTTACAAACTTTAAACGCATTTTTCTCAGACTTTCATTTTTGTTTATGCAAGTGTTTTCTATTCGCTATGGCGTTTTTACTGTTCAAGATGGAGAATTGAAATTTTTTTGTAGATACTTTCATATATTACTTATAAGTACTATAAGAATTAGCATGGATTTAGGCCTGAGAGTTCTAGTTATTTTATTTCATAAAGGCCAAATTTTTTCCAGGTGTTTTTACAAAAATAATTATTAAAAATAAAAAAAGAGTCGGATCATAAATCCCATGATCAACTTTTGTTCCCAAGAATCCAAGTAATATAAATCTCTTAAAATAACTAAAAAATATTTAAAATTAAGTATTTTATAAGAATTTAAAAACTATTAAAATTTAATTTTTTAAATTTTAAATTATTCTTCCTGCTAAAATGATATTTTTAAATCAGAATCTATTTATTAATATAATTTAAAAAATAAATAAATTTATTTTATTATTACTGTCTCCATTTTTAAAAAAAAAGTGTATTGAGTAGCCTTATCCACTACACCAGACCTCGATCGCCGAAGATAGATGGCGCTACATCTTATTTTTAATTGCCTTCGTGGTTTAATTTTTTATAATTTTGAGAATATGATTTGAAGTCAAAGAGAGAGCGATTTTCGCTAATAAATGAGTTTTGCTAGTGGAATAAATTATAAAATTAGGGTTAAAAAGTAATTACTTTTAAAAATAAGAGATGCAAAGTAAGTTATTGTTTTTCAACAAACATTGAATGTTTTTGGAGATTGATTTTAATTTTTTTAATGAACATTAAAAGTTCAACATTAAGAAAAAGGCGATATATAGTTTACTTTAAAGTGCGAGTTCTATATTTAGTAAAAGTTGGGACAGAGAGTTTTTCAAAAGTATTATGTATTTATAAATAGACCTAGTTAAATTTTTAAAAATTATCATTGATTTATTGAATTAGTAAAAAGAAGGACGATCTAGGAGATTCTATTAAAAACAGTGACAAAGAATCAAAACTAGATATATTCAACTGTATCAAGGTCGTGGTGTGCGCGTGTACTTTATCAACAAGACAAAAAATTTGTTTTGCAATCATGGTGTGTAAGTGTGTCGTATCAATTTCTCAGAAAACTTGTTTTGCAAGCGGGTTGGTCGATTATGCTGTGTTACTTTGCAGGAATGTCGCTGCAAACTTGTCGCATCAAGTTTGTCATGACAAGATAATATCCAGAAAAATCCACACTTGCTGCGAGTGTGCATGCTATATGGGTATATTTCCCTGTATATCAATGCGATATCTGAAGCGAGCAACAACATAGGTAAATGCAACTTAGTATGTTATCTTGAGTTTAAAAGTGTAAATCTATACCAATTTAGCGCAAAATAGGTCGAAAGGAGGACTTTTAAAATTCATACTTTCCATTCTTCTTTAAATGCAATTAAGCTTAGTATACAGGATTGGACTTCTTTTAATAACAAGAGAAAAAATATTGCTTTAACACGCCGGCGTACTGGCCATATATGCATCGGCATTTGTTACCGGGAGATGTACCTCCCATGTGCCCGCATTGTGATTATGTCACATATGCTTTTCATATTCTTCTGGAATGCCAATTGTTAGCCAATTCTTGGTCGACGTAACACGTCACACGTTCTGCTTTTTTGTTCCCGTACGATCGGCGTCAATGAAATATCTCAAGCGATCAACAGCGTAGGTAAATGCAACTTAGTATGTTATCTTGACTTTAAAAGTGTAAATCTATACCAATTTTGTGCAAAATAGGTCTAAAGGATGTCTTCCAAAATTCATACTTTCTTTTCTTCTTTAAATGCAGTTAAGCTTAGTATACAGGATTGGACTTCTTTTAATAACAAGAAAAAGGATATTGCTCTAACACGCCTGCGTACAGGTCATATGCATCGGCATTTGATACCGGGAGACGTACCTCCTATGTGCTCGCATTGTAATTATGCCATATATGTTTTTCATATACTTCTGTAATGCCAATTGTTAGCCAATTCTTGGTTGACGTCTCACGTTTGACTTTTTTTTTGTTCCCGTTCGATCGGCTTCGCTTGTCATGCGACGATGAGAAAAATTACATCGATAAAAGCGAATTCGTCGCTTCTTACGCGTCTCGATATATTCCTCAATTATGAAAATGTAAGCAATAAAATAATCTTCCACAAATGATTTCAATGTGGTTTTCACGCTCTCATGGTCAAGAAAGATTGTAAAGCTGTTTTGATGATGATAAAGTTGTAAACTATATTTAAAAAATCAAATTTTAAATATAATTTATAATTCTTTTCATGCAGATATTAATCTTAAATATCTGAAATGATAGAATAGCAATAGCTTTGAAAAATATATTTTCAAAAAGTATTTAGTTTTCATTTAAAACCTGGATGCAATGCAGGAAAAACTGAAGATCAGTGAAGGAGATATCACATAGATGACCTCCAGAAGATCAAGCAAAAACTGCTTACTGACAAAATATCTTGAATTTTCAAATTCAGGATAGAACGTGTATTAATTTTCAGCAATAAAAAAAATTCTTTTTTTTTGGGGGGGGAGGCAGAAATTCAAGAAATATAATACATAAATAAATAAATAATTACATCCGACTAAGAAGAGTTTAAATTCGCAAAGATTGCATTTTTTTCAGAGAACTTCACTTATATACTCTAAACACATTGAAAATATACAACAATATCACCTTTCTCCATTTTTAGAATCCATTGCATTTTATTCTCTAATTTAAACAGATTCTGCCTTTTTAACCACGATCATTGGATTAATATCCAACCTCACCATATCTTAGGTTTTAATTTTTGTACTCTGTTTTCGGCGCCGTGTTTGAATTTATTTTTATCTTAAGTGTTGCAATTTATTTTTATCTTAAGTGTTTCAATTTATTTTTTTATCTCAAATGTGGATTTACGTTCTCAAACTTTTAAACTCCTGGTGTGCTTTCAGAAGACTCGGCACTTGCGTGTTTTGACTTTTTAACCCTTGCCTTTTGGAAATGGTCTTTTAATTTTTTAAAACGACTTTTAGTCAAGACCCTCTCAAATTCAACAACACAACGATCTGAAAGACTGAACTTTAAAAAAATATTATATTCTTTTGTTTTAGATGTCATGTTATTTTGTATCTTTTTATAGAAATTGTAATTTTTTTTTTTGCTCTGGCTTTTTTTTTTTAATAAAGTCTCACGCATACCCAACCAACCGACAGGAAGCCGCCTTGGCTCCGAGTTCGGGGGTATGCTGTGGTGTTAAGTTAAGTATCATAGTGTGTTTTAGTGCTTTTGTGATTATGTGTTTTAGTTTTTAACTATATATACGTTCGCAAAAACTTTATGATTTTGTGTATTCTCTGTGTCACAACTTTTTGTTTTCTAGTGCATTTTTTTTATTTAATCGTTGCGGCTCTTGTGTCTTTGTGTGTTTGTTGTGTGTTTATAGCACTCTGTAAATAAATGGAGTTTTCTCTGCAGTGTGCTTTTCTTTAAATAAATAAATTTTCACAAATCTTCTAACATCCTATTTCTTCTAAGCTGCTTTTGGCCATGATTTAACCATAGCCCATGATTGCTCTACAATATTTTTACATTATCTTTACAACGTGGCACTGAATTCGGAATGTCGTTGAAACATCATAGAGATATCTTAAAATATCCTGTGCTAAAAGGAAAGTATTTTATTTTAGATAGACATAAGTATGGCATTTCGTCTGAAGCTCTATCGCCAACGAATAGCTTTTGTGCCATTAATCCAAAACCAGACCAAATCAGACAGTTTTCTTCCTAGTAATACGAGGCGTAAAACATGCTATTTGTGTTAATATAAGAGAATGTCGGGAACAGAACTTCCCGCTGGTTTCCGAATTCGGAGGAGGAAAGTGTCAAGGAAAAGGCTTAAAGTGTCAAGAAAAAAATGTTAATTATCTCTATTTCTCGCAAATAATGACATGTATTCCCAAAATTAATGAGGGAATTTATTTACCTTTACACCATTCAACTGCCTGATTAATCGTTTCTAGTTATCTTTGCCTTCCATGTGAACGAGTAAGACAAACTGCATTCAAGCCAATATTTATGACTGAAACTTTAATTCAATGTAACTGAACTGTAGTAGTTTCACTCATTCCATCATCTTTATTTATAATTATGAAATGATAAGTTTAATTCAGTTTTGATTACATTTATGCCTCTTTCTCTTGGTTGGAAATGTAATAGATAAAAATTCGTGTCGATATAAGTTACATTTGATAACTTAGAACTACACGTATTTCCTTTCCTTGAGACCTGGTGTAAGGTATACGGGGCATCAAATTTGAACAGCTCCTATTAATCCAATAATGTTTTTTTAATTTGATTCTCGATTTTCTTATAAATACAATAGTTGCAAATATTTTTCGCTTTGGGTGTGGAATCATTTCATTTTTTTAGTTTTTCCAAACAAAAGTAATAAAGAAAATCTTCGTTCTTCCCAAAATTGAGCTCGGTTGTGAATTTTGTTTTCCAAGTAATTTCTTGTTTTTAATCCTTTTTTTACCATTTAAAAGGCTTCTACAATATTTTGTTATCCTTTGACAACCATTTTAAAGTGAAATTTGTGTGATTTATTTGTCTTGTTTCAGTTGAAGTATCCGGTATTGTCCTTATGCCGGATATGAGGTAAGTTTTTAATTTTTCATCTACAGGCTTGAAATTTCATTTAACCTTTACAGAAATACACAGTACCAAAGGAAAAAATTCTAACTCCATTATTTCTTAATTCCGACTGAAGGTGTTTTAAAGCAACTCTTTTACGTCTCATCTACTATTTACCAATGAAGAAAATGTATCGTCAGAACTATCAAACACATTTTTCCTTAAACATTTTTATCAATCGGTGTGAAATATTTTCACAGTGAATATGAAAACCGAAAACTGTTAAAATAAATGCCATAAATCTGTTTGGGCTAAAAGAGACACTTTTGAAAAAGAAGCAATTTGGAAAGGGTCTTAAATCGGCCCTATTTCAGACAAAAATGTTTTGTCTACATTTTGTGCGGATCCAATCTCTGTCGAATTGGACCGACGTGTCAAGATGACTTTGAAGTCATCACCCGTGAAAGATAAGATTAAGAATGCTGGCAAATTGATGATTTTTGTTATTTTGTGAATTTTAAATTTGCGTTGAAATTTGTCGAATTCGTTTCAAACATATATCTTCACATTTTGCAACTGTGTTTGGAGTTAATAGATGCGTATTGATTTGTTTTTAACTTCTGGTAGATGAAATATAAAAAGAGGAAGTACTGTAATACCAAAAATCCAGCTGCCCGGAAATAGTTTGTCTGTCTGTGAACACAATAACCAGAATAGTACATTTATATCAAATTTACATAGGGCCTTTATACCAGAATCGTAAAATAGTATCAAATTTGGTATGTGATATTTAGAGTACAGTAGATCTTTTGTTTTTAATTTGGTATATGATTTTTAAAGTACAGTCGCGGGAAAAATAGTACCCACCCAACAGTATTCTCCGATCTTTCATTGGGCATTTAGAAAAAGCTGTCGATATTCGGTAAATAACGTATACTAAAAGATTCTACGGTTAAAAATATCATAAGGGGTCATCTAAATATTTAAAATTGCACTAACTTCAAGATTTTCTACAGCAACACCCATTTTTAAAGTCAAAATAAATTTCTCATGAAGAAATACTTCCAGAAATCAATTTTAGTTAATATTCCATAAATATATCGGAAGATATTCGACATTTTTTGTTCTTAATATAAAAAGCGTCGCCTCCACTTTTAGATTGAGAAGTTTCTGCTTGCATTTAAATGTCGGTAGTAGTATTTTGAATTGCTTATCACTTTAAATGTTATTTTCAAAGTAATGATCTACATTTTACAATCGGTAAAATTTCATGCGTAAAAGATAAATAGTGTAATATTAAAACACTTTAATTTATAAAATTTTAATTTATATACATAAATTAAATAGTTAAATGTTCATGTATTAAAATTTAAAAAATAAATTGATGTAATAATTATATTTAATAATGAAAACGTTTTCGAAATATACGACGCCCCTTTAAATGCCTAGTTTTACAGGGAATATTAAAAATTTAATTCATTTGATTAAATTTTTATTGGTAATTTTGGCCATTTGATAAACCTATTCAAAACATCTCGTGCGAATATGCTGAAATTTTGTATAGGCTAATCAAATGGTCATTTGCTTCGATTACTCTTAAAATTTGTAAGTTTTGCTATTCAAAATTTTTAATTCATTAATTTTGATAAAATATTTCAAGTACTTAAATTATTTTAAAATAAAAAGTAAAAGTGTAAAATGTGCAGAATTATTCATACTACTACATTTCAAAACTCTATGCCAATAGTTATATTATTTCTCATGATGTCAATAAAAATTCAAAATTGTCCTTTAACATTAGAAACTCGAAATTTCATTTTATTATAATTCCGAAACCAAAAATGTTAGGATGAGGAAACTTGGTATTCCAGCATAAATTATTTGTAGTTTCGAAATATATTAAGAAAAGTATGTGTTTCCATTGGAAAGTTTGGAACTATTACTATTAAAAATATGTATATGACCCATTATGTAAATTTTAAGCATGAAATATTTTACTAGATCTTTTTCTTGAAAATTGGTACCCTTTGTTTTAATAAGCAATGAATGATGGCTAAATAATGCGGGGTGGATCTTTTTTTTCTGAGACTGCACAATAATGCATTTGTATCCAATTTTTTAAGCGCTTTTTACACCAGAATTGTGCGATTGTATCAAATTTGGTATGATATTTTCACACCAGAATAGTACATATTTATCAAATTTACTATGTGGCTTTGACACGTGAATAGTATAATCGTATAAAATTTGGTATGTGGGCTTTACACCAGAATAGAATATCGGTATCAAATTTAGTATGTGGCTTTACACCAGAATCTAGATAATTGTCAGATTTGTTTGCGATGTTCAGAGAGCAATAGGACAATTGTATCAAGTTTGATATGTGGCCTTTACACCAGAAAAGAAAAATTCTATCAAATTTGTTATTTGGTTTTTAAATCAGAATAATATATTTGGAACATACTTTGTATGTGGTCTTTACAGCAGAGTAGTGCATTTCCATCAAATATGTGGTGTGCTTTTTAAACGATAATAGTAAAATCGCATCAAGTTCCGTATGTGTTTTTACACCTGAATCATGCAATTGATCAAATTTTGTATGGGGTCTTTACACCAGAATAATATATTTCGATCAGATTTTGTGTGTGGATTTTACATCCGACCTATCATTGCGTTTAGGTTTAGGAGTTACTGTATTCACAAGTATCCGAATATACAGACCGACAGACAGTTTCCCCTTTGACAGATTTGGTCCAAAATTTGGTTCGGACTTACATTCCTAATGAAAAAAATTTTACCAAATTTTATATATATATAGCTATTATCCTGTTCACATGGACAGGGACAAACAGACAGACAGACAGACTTCCCGTGGACGAATTTTGTACAATCTTTGATCGTAACCTACAAATTATGTCTGAAGTTCGCATAACCAATTTCACCCATCTAGCTCTAACCATTTTTGAGTTATGGTGTTTACATACACACAAATCGACTGACATAATTCCAAAATTGTGTTTTTCGGACTCGGAGAAGTCAAAAACGAGGAGATTCAACAAAATATCGAGTTCAAATTTTTTGACGGTTACAATATTTATCTTAGTACTAGGGGCTTACACCCCCCTACTCGCTCCGCTCGTCAACCCCCAAGGATCACGTTGTGATTCTTTTGGGATCGGTACGTGATCCCAGCTCGCTGTGCAGTTATGAATGCCTGCTAGTAATAGGAAATTATAAATATATTAAATACTAAAAGAAAATTCAAATTATTTGAATAGTAGGAAGTTCTAACTAAATTCTTTTTAAAAAACTAAAACTAAACTTTTAATTACTAAAAACTAAATACTCAAATTATATAATTAAAATTTTACCTTTATATCATATATATGTAAATATTAAAAAAGAAATTTGAAAGCTAGAATGCATGAGAAGATGTTTACAAATAAAAATGTTTTCATCATTCAGAAATCAGGTACTTAAAATTTCTTGGTACACACAATTGAATGTTTTTTCAACAGTTTCATTAGCCCTGACTTCATTCCAACAAGCTTCTAAATATCTAGACTTCTCAATGACTTGTTGCTCAGAAAAGCTTCGCCACATGTATGCACACTCTCTGCAATAATTATTTAGCCAAGAAAGTTATAACTTTTCTCGCTGGGTAGATATTTATGTGTTAAAACCTCAGAAAATTTAAGTTTTCGAAAGATGAGTTAACCCATTTCACAAACTTTTTGCTTAAACAGGACACTTTAAAGTGACAAATGGCTCTAAATATGTTCAAATTCACTATTCAAAATTCGCTACATGGATAAAAGAACAGAGTCCTATCATAATCAACTATGTTCCTACAGCTCGGGAATTTCGTTAAGTACACAAAAAAGGCCTGCCTCCAATTTGTACATTCAGATTGGATCGTCTTAGGAAAGATTCCTCAACAGTTTCAAGTTGTTCAACAGTTCTCTTTTTCGACAATTTCGATTTATAATTGAATCTGCTCGACTTAACTCATTTTAAAAAATTTCGTCGTCTCAGATGAAATCAAGCTACAATCGTCGTATCGAATGTAAACAAAACAAACTTGCGAGCTGTTGCCAAACGGTGATTAAGAAATTCGACACTTTTTTGTCGACTTCCTACACAAGAAAGTAAAAACACTGCATTAACCAGTTAGTATCTATACCACCCCTCAAGAAAGAAGACGAGGAAAAGAATTGTTTAAGAAAACTACCATAACACATGACAAACTAAGTGAGCAACGTTTTCAACAGTTAGAAAGAACAGCAGGTCTTTTGGCGAAGTCCTGCCGTTCATGAAAATTAGTATTACGGAAGATTTAAAATGAGGAGTTGCGGCAAAATTTCAATAATATTCAACGTTCCTTCTTATTCAAAGTGGTAATTCCATCGCTCTCATAATGTGTGAAAACAACAATTAACAATGTAAATTTATTATTACATGCATCCAAATACAATAAGATAGATTTTGCAAGGGTAAACGGACTATTGCTTTAAATTCGATTTTCAGAATTAGTTGTACCAAGATTATGATTAACGTAAACATCAAACACCATCACCATAAACTTTCATCAAATAGTAGAAAGTTTATTATGATGCTATAACCTTAAAAATTCAGATTTCCGTTTCAACGGTTGAAACAAAAAAAAATCGGGATATTTTAAAATTTACTTACCATTTTTAAGCTAATAATATAAAAGTTTTCGTAAAATTGGAAAAAAATATCTAATTAATTTTTATGATTTGTATATCAATTTGCGATAAAAGATCGATAGATTCTGAAATAAATATGCCAACAGATAGTTGGCTAACTTTGAGCTTCCAGAAGAATGTCTCTTAGTAATCTATACATATAAGAAGACATTATTTTTTGTCTATGTATGCACTGTCCTACAGCCGCGAGCCCAGACACCATACAAGCCGGAGACGGTCGTTATGGAAACGAAATATTCTACTGTATTTTGGGGGTGACGGAAAGGGCTTCATTTCATTTGGCGCGTATAAAACCTTCGGAAGTAACATTTCGTTTTGTACTTTTGAAAACGAGTTCCTCGCGCTTATTTTCCCAATTAGTTGTAGTTGATTTTATACCGGTTCCCTCCTTTCTTGGACTCTTCTACTTGAGGCAACCCTGTTCAGGGTTTTTCTCGTAGCTGTAGGATGGTATTTTCGATTTTTTCTTCTGTATGCATTCACTGACAATTTAACTTACTTTGACCAAATTTGGCACAGTGATGGTGGCAGTTGACGCCGTAAAAATGATTTTAAAATTCAAATTATATTCCGGAAAACTTCTGCAGATCTTCACCGATCATGATCCATGGAACCCAAAACCACCCTTCTTTAAAAAATGTATATATATATATATATATATATAACGCTTTTTACCATGTTATCTTGTGAACACTATAACTGGAGTAATTTTGACCTAAATTTAACCAGCTTGGGATATGTTGTAAGGATGGTGAAAATTTCGGTCGAGTTCGTAGATGGGCTATCCAGCTCAAAGGAGGTGGAAATGGTGGGGTGAAAATTTTCATTTTCCCATTATTCCCTTACGATTGGAGATAGAAAGAAAATTTAAATTAGGCGAATTATTATCTTATCATAACAAACAACTTTTGTCTTGAAACGTTTTCGATAGCTACAATTGCTTAGAAGTTATGACTTCAAAAGTCATTTTCCCTCCCTTCCCCTCCTCTCCCGCTAACTTAAAGTACCTTTTAACCTAAGCATGTTACCCCTTGTTGGAAAGCTCTAGCCATTTGCAGTCTCTTCCCCCCGTTTTCAATTTTGCATCTCCAATCCTAATGAGAAGAGAGGGCGAAATGTCATTTTCCTTATTATTATTAGTAGAGACATGATGGCACGAACTGACCATATCAGACACGTGAAATAACTGGTATGCAGAGCAAACGGAGAGACGCGCGGGTTCATTCCATGACCGCAGTAAGAGAACAAATGTGTATAAAGTTACAAAAAATTCCGGAAATATATTTTAAATACTAAGAAAAGGCAGAGGGGGTGACTAACTCAGCTATTAATAAAAAGCAATGAACAGGTGGCTAGTTCTATAGGAATCGGAATTTTCCGAGGACTTGGGACCAAAAAATGACCCTCGCAAATCCTCTCGGGTAACTCTTTCAATACTGAAAAGCCCCTAACGTCCATACACCGAAATAATGACGGCGCCCGAAACACCCAAACATCCATCTTTAATTTTCATCACTTTGCGTTAAATTGAAAACCCGAGTGGCTCACCCAGGTGGGTTTGGGGGACAGGGCAGTTTTCATAGAACTCTTGTTTCTGTCGAATCCATTTCCTTGTAATAAATCCCCTTAATATCCATCAGTTAAGCGAGGTGTTCTTTTGTATGTCAGCCCATTAAGAATGCAAGCTGTCATTGCGGTTTTTAACGCAAAACAGCTGTCGTCATTCTCTTCTCCGAGAGAAAACTGGGGTGTTCAGTATACTGAGGCCATTTAGTTCCAAGGAATCAGTTAGTTAACCCATTAGGCTGTCAGTGGGATTATGGTGGTTGCTGGTATGTTATGCCTATTGTCGTCAAACGTCCTCACTTTGGTGTAAGTAAAAGATTAGAATATAAGGTGCATGATTTTGGCTTTCTCGTCAGCTGAACATGGTCAAAAATACCGCTGTCCATCCAGAAATAGGACTATAGTGGATTCTAAACTGGACGTTAATATAGATCAATTTAAACCGGCAGAGATATATTTAATATTTTAATTACTCGGTTATTGAACTGTAGCCATTTTTGCCATTTTAACCAAATCCCCATTACAACAGCTTTAAATCGACCTTGCTTGAAAACTTTCACACTTTCTGTCAATAAAGCAGCGTATATTCGATATACTCTAAAAGTGACCAAGTCAGAACAAGAAGTAAAAAGAATTAAAATATTCTTGTTGTTTTAAAATGCCTTCTCTGTAAGTGAAAAATCACGCATATTAACATATCGTCAGTATAAGAAATATTCTTCACATATGTTGATATGCGTGATTTTTTCTTCTATGTGCAGCATATATTGTCTTGTTTGTAATGACCAGAAATTATATACTGACGATACATTGATATGCGTGATTTTTTTTTGTTCTAAAGAGTGAATTTTAAAACAACAAGAACACCTTAACTCATTTTTATCCTTTTGAATTGCCCACTTCAAGGAATATACCATCGACATATAGGGTATTCAGAAAGGCCGTTTACAAACTTTAAGGGTAGGCCAAATGCATAGAAACAAGTCATTTTTGTAATGGAACAGGGTGCCGGAAACGCAAAGGGTGTCTCTATGGCTCCTTACCAGTGAATTAACCCATTAACCGTCAAAACTATAATGAATGATTTTTTCTCTACAATTAATATCAGCTATAAACTTGAACACATATAGCAATAAGTTAGAGTAAAAATGAGAAAAAAATGTCTTACCATTTGAAAAATCAATTATTGCGTTCACAAAACGTCAGCGGAATAAGGGTACAGATTTTCAATTAGTTGAATTCAAATTGTGAGAAGTTTTCATAGAGTTCAAGGTTGTGAAAAACCTTGTTTTTAGTTTTGTTACATTTCAGAAAGCTACAAATATCTTTACAGATAATTTATTTTAAATTTTGGAAAATTTTAAATGTATTATTATTTGTAAAAATAGTTTGACTCGTGAAAGGCTTCACTACAGAATGCAAAATGTTTACCTCGATAAGGAATCATTTGCTCATTAATACTCAAATCATGCGAAAATAGAGCAAATTGTTGAAATTTTCTATTTAGCAAGTTTAGATACGGTCTCGTTTTAGATAACTTATCACTATTATTGATTTGACTATTTTCAGCCAAATACAAATTCTGATTCATGTTCCTGTATTGCAAACGCGGCATCGATTCTCGCACAACAGGAACAGAAATATTTTTATAATGATACCAGTATATTTCTTACTGAGGTAAAGAACGATATCCCGTAGGCAGCAATATTCCAATAAATCGCCTCATGTAAGCTTCACATACCATAAAACGTGGGCAAGTTTCTGCCTGGCATACAAGTGTGTGTCTTCGACGAGAAGTGAGAAAACATCAGAACCGAAAAAAAAGATAAAAATTTCACCTCAAGTTTTACCCTTTATTTTGTTTTTACAATTTCTATTCTATCTTTTCTTCATTTTTCGGCTGAGGCATATTTAATGGTTCCTTTTTTATCCATTTGAATTGATCAGTTTCGGATTATTTTAATTTTTTTGTAGGACTACAACTACTTTCAGAGGACTCAAACTTCTTTTTTGGGTGCTCTTTAATTTCACTTGCAGTATCGCAAAATAAATCATCATTGTCATGATTCAAAATATTATCATTCCCTTCTGCTTCATCAGTAGCTTCTGTAGTTTCTGGCGGAACAACAAGATCTTTGTCACTCTGTTCCTCATCATCTGTATCATCTTCAAAAAGTCTTTGAATAGCTTGTTGGAGTGTAAGATATTTGCTTCTAGGCATTTCGTACAGTCAGAATGAGAAAAATTACCACAACATGTATCGGCGGGAGTAAGGGACTGAACTACCCGATTTCCGTTTACGTTGCGCGGACGCAACAGGTGTTTTTGCTCCCCCCTCTACAAAACCACAAACTACTGATTCATGTCATGTTGTGACATGCAGTGAACTTACTAACAATAGATCACCTCTAACACTATTGCTTCATTTGTAGTATTTTTTTCTCCGAAAAGACCAAGTCAAAATTTGGGTTTAAAAATGCATCAAGTAAGAAACTCAATTTTAAAAATAAAATCACCCTTAAAGGCAAATATTTTGTTACTGAAATGTTCTTCATATCATACCCTACTCAAAAACTGCTATTAACACAAAATTTATTTCGCAGTTAATTTTTTATAAGCGTTTATTTTGACCGTTGCGTCAACGCAACACCAAATACTCTTAATATTCTTAATGGGTTAAGTAAATTCAAAGAACACACCAAAGAAAATATTGAATTAAGATTAAATGTATTATAAATTCATAATAGAAAAAACATCCCTCTTTCAGAAAAACAACATAACAAGATGTACGCAGCATGACAAATGTCATAATGGCAACCTTAAGAGAATTACCTCATCTTTGCCTTTGCATCCGTGGTTTCTGAATGACAACCGAAGCAATAGCTCGAGTACTGAGGCCGGAGTCCTTTTAGTCATCACCAACCACGGCCCGATTACTCCTGTAAGGTCATGAAAAGCACCCACCAATTTCCCACGCGAAAGTTGACTGGACCTCCCAGATAGCTAGCTGAAAGCAATCGGAGAAAGGGATGCCGACGCCGTTAAAACCCTTTCCTGATTACATCATCCAGAGGGATTTGTTTGAAACGCGGCGCCGACTGACCTCGGGCGAACACCCAAGCAGCCAGGACCAAAAGCATTGCGTTGTGCCTATGGCCAATAGCATTACAGGATCCAAGACACAGATTTGTCATTGGGGAAAACTGTCTCCTTCTTCGACAAATGAAGATAGCTGAACTTGTGACCCCGCCTCGGAGGGCAGGGTCAAAGGTGCTTTTTAAACTGGAACTCTGGAGGGATCAGGGGGAGATGATCAAGAGATCAGGTTAGAGTTCGTTTGGAGAACCGAGATTAAAATTCTCGTGACCGAGAATTTTAAAAGGCAGCTCTCAGGCTGAGAAGCCGTTGGGTCGGGCCTTGTCCCGTGAACCGAAGCCAATCTTTGGCTGATTACCGCTCGTCACGAGCTGAAAGCATTTTTAGGAATTCTTATCGAATTGGACGTACCCTACGTCACTGCAAATTACCTTCTTGGTATTCGGTATAACTCGGGAGTGGTTATACGTAGATATTTGAGCGGTCTGATCCCTCAAATCACTTTTCCGGCCAACGGACTTGTACTCGCCTTGAGTAGAACTTTCCAATTTACCTACGAGTGAATTCGTGACAAATCTGCGATTGAATCCAGATTTAACTTTGACTTGTTTACGCTATCTCGTCCTGAGTTAAGCAGAATTGTTTTAAACTGATGTTAATTTGTACATTCTTGTAGAAAATCATTTAATCAAGAATCTTAATTAAAAATTAATATCCTAATATTGCTGTGTCTGGTGAGTCCTTCATAGCTTAGTATCACTGAGCTAAGACCCTACACTCCCGATCGATGTGCGTACTTCAGTGATGAAGATTACTTGATCCCCATTATTACTAAACCCACTAAGGAAGCGATAAGCCGCTTACTTAACCGGCATCTTTTCATCTGAGCTCTCCATCGGGATATGTGATAATGGCACTTAGGACTTCGTATCAACAAAAACCATTTGGAATACTTAAAATCAGTGTTCAAAGCCATCTGAAGGGATACACGCTTTGCATGTTGTTATCCAACAAACAGGTTGTTGTGCTATTGTAAGGTTGCCTTCCATTAAATCTGTACTGTACATTTTATATGTTATAACTTTACTTTTACTTTATTCACTGACATACATTCCATGGAACGGATACCTTATTGTATTCCCGACCACCTGTTGTGTTGAAAAAAATGATTATTTTCTATATGACTGACATACTCTTAATGTTTGGAACGATCTTTGTAAATATCCTGCATTAACCTAAAATAAATTCTTAAGTTTCAATTTAATTTTGAATTTTATTCACAATATAGAAATTCGTAAACATCTCACCGGAATTAATCATAGGATTCAACTATTTAAGCATGCGATACAAATTAATGCTTATTCAGCTAACGAGATGTTTATGATCAACATCCTTGTTCTCTAAGACGATCAACTGAGAGAAGTTTCGTGCTTTCAAGGATTATTAATGGACATAAATTGTTAATGAGTGGGTGGAAACATTTACGAGTTAAAGCATGATTCAATTTGTAAGGTTCTCTGATCTAATGTAGCTGAAACATTGCAGAATACAATTTCATAATAGAAATGTGACGCATCTCTAGAATTTTGACATCACGGTATTAAATTTGAAAGATATTTCAGTGACAAGATTAGATCACACCACATTATCTTTGTATTCTTAACACTGATGCTTATCGTTACTTATTCCGTTATCTAATAAATTATAGATGTTAATTACGGAATTATTTGGCTAGTCTATTCGATTAATTACAGAGC
>BGPR01008519.1:0-32744 GCA_013235015.1 Araneus ventricosus | reverse complement strand
AGAACTTTCTTCTTTATAAGAATTGCGGAACAAAAGCATCCGGAAGTTCTGTTTTTTCTTGGCCAAAAGACTGAGAATGAATGAGTATGTATCCAGTCCAAAATAATTGCTATAAACAAGAACTTTCTTGTTTATAAGAATTGCGGAACCAAAAGCACCCGGAAGTTCTATTTTTTCTTCGCCTAAATACTCCAAGACAGTTTGAGGCGAAATGTTTCTGACGAGTCAAAAGTTCCCTGTAGACAGTAATGGATTTAAGTGCACATTTTATACATCCCAGACTCAAGATTTCGTCGATCATGCATATAAATATATACTCAGTTTCTTTAGATAGAGTGATTCTTTTGTTAACACGTTGATCTAATTATTCGTGGCGGACAAAGTTTTACAGATTTTAGTGGAGAGGCAAACACGTCCAACATGTTTTTAGCAAGTGAAACTCAGTAACTTTCAGTAAGAATGCTACCTAAGTGAGTTAATAATGGTTTTTGAGTATTGTTACAATTTAGGTTTTTTTTCACTTTATTACTTTCTCGTATACGAAGTATACAAAGAGAAAGTATTGTAATCGTCAAAAAATTCGAACTCGAGATTTTGACGGATCTCCACGTTTTAGACCTCCCTGAGTCCGAAAAACACAATTTTGGAATTATGCCTGTATGTCTGTCTGTGTGTGTGTCTGTCTGTGAACACGATAACTCGAAAACTATTAGAGCTACGGGGATGAAATTTGGTATGTGGTCTTTAAACATAATTTGTAGGTTTCTATTAAATTTTGGACAAAATCCGTCAAAGGGAAGTCTGTCTATTTGTATGTCCACGGTCATGTGAACGCTATAACTCAAAAACTTGAATAGCTAAATGGATAAAATTTGGTACACAGTTTTATCGTTATGAATGTAGGTCCGTATAAAAGTTTGGGCCAAATCCGTCAAAAAGAGGCGTTCAAATTGCATATTCAATTTCTTTTAATCCGATTCTCATGCGCATGCGTATTGGTAGCAATCTGTTATTGTTGTAAATTTTATTTACAACAATAAATAATGTTTTCAAGCATCAATTGTTAACAATTTTTTTATTGTTGTAAATCAAACCGTTCTCATTATTTCAGCAAATCTTTTATTCACGCGCTTTTGCAATTGTTACGGTTTATTTATTCATTTATTTACAACCCGCTCCGGAAATTGTTTTCTTGGGAATTCAATTCCAAAGCAGAATTTTCGCTTTAGTATTCATTGCATTGCCTATTTTATCGCGCCTGCTTCAAAGTAATATTTTTTTGAAACGTGGCAACAGATATTTGATTTCAGGTTTGTTTGTTTTTTTTGTTTTACTTTCTCGTATGCGAAGTATACAAAGAGAAAGTATCTCCACTTATAAAGTATACGAGAAAGTTTAGGGGAGACCACTCCCGCTGGTTGTAACTTTGCACTTCGTTTTGTTTCATTGTTGTCTATTTTATGTAACTGATTTTTTTTGAAATTATTTTCCATTTCAGATTGTTACATTCCTTCTGTTGTTATAGATTTGCCTATTTCGCAGTACTGAGTTTATGGCTATTGCTTATATTTTGAGCTGTTAAATTTATTACTTATTGGTGGTTTAGTCAACTGCTGCAGCATGGGTCAGTAAAATCACAGAGAAAGAGTAGCAGAGGTCTCACTTCGAAGTTTGGTTAGCTATCGCAGCGCCACCTACGCTGGACAGTTTTGTGAGAGACCTACAAAAAACCATAACATAACGCCATATTGTATATGGAATGAAAAGCAACCGAAACGCCACCATGTTGGGTTGCCGGTTTAATTCTTGCTTGTCAAATTTCCCAGATTATTTATTATAATCGTTATTTTTAGAATTAGGCCCAATACTTTATTTAGAATCGATATTAGTGACTATTTCAGTTTTTTCTACATAGTATGAGATTACTTTCCTATGCAAGATTCCTGGAGATGAGAACGGTAAGTTTAAAATTCGTTTCAAACTTTTTATGAGAGGTTATTTAAATAACTGAAAAATTTCCAATATTTAAAATACTTATTTTCACTTTTTGTATATAAAATAATGAAATTTTGTTTTATTTTTGTGCAATTGTTGAAGGATATTAAAATGCCTATCATATCGAATAATCTGACAAAATGATAGGGATTGAAATAACTGTTTACATCGTTGTCATGACGATAGGGAAACTGTTGCATCACAGTGACGTAGTCCAATTAGTTCCCAGCGTCGCATATTGGTGGCGTACTTTCTATGTGAAGTGCAATGTTAAAAAAGTTGCCATTATTGTCTATGGGAGTGAGACCTCTGTATCTCTTTCTCTGTTAGTAAAATGATATTAGCATGTAGAATCTCTACTACTAATAAAGGAGAATGTGTGTCTGTGAGAATTAGCGCTCTACATGGCAGAGCGCTGGAACTAGAGCAACAAAGTTTGGCTTAAACATACTTTGGAGGCAAGGAATGGGCACCGCGGAGCACCTTTTTGAAATTTCAATTAGAATTTCAATTAATTAAAATCAAGTGAAATCTTGGCGTTTTTCCTTAATAACTTCAGAAAGTATTACAGCACATAAATCGTTTTGGTACTTACGTATTAACGCCACCGAGGCTACAGATTTGGCGGTTTTTAAGTGCCGCCAAATTTGGCGGTTTCTGTACTTACGTATTAACGCCAATTTGGCTGTTTTTGTACTTATGTATTAACGCCAATTTGGCTGTTTTTAAGTGGCGCCAATTTGGTGGTTTTTGTACTTGCGTATTAACGCCAATTTGGCGGTTTTTAAGTGCCGCCAACGCCACCGCAGCTACAGATTTGGCGGGTTTTAAGTGCCGCCAATTTGGCGGTTTTTGTAAACAAGATTGCTCTTTATTGGCGCATTACCGCCAATCTGTAGCCTCGGTGGCGACCAGTTCACTGATAAGAAATAAGTTGCTGTAAAATATTTTCTCTAATTTTAATGAACATTTAAAAATATTTTACGCATAATTTGCAATAATACTTTTCATTATTCAATTGAAATTCAAACAGTTTCCAGTGTTTACTCAACAATTTATTTTCGTGCTTCTATTTTGTTATAGAAAGCAAAGGCAATATCTTAATGCATTGACTTGCATATTTTTTATTTCTCCATTTTTTATGGAAATCTTTAAAAAACTCTTCTGAGATAGTAAATAAATCAGAAAATGTTTCCTTTAAGCTGAATGATTATGGTTGCTATAGTTTAACCCTTTCTATTACCATGTGCGCAGGGTCATTTTTATTGATATCAAATATAAATTTAATATAAAAAATTATATTGGTATAAATAATAAATTTTGTATGAGGAATATGAGAGTGAAATCGGCACAATCACCTACAATTAGATGGTTCATGGCACGAACAGTTTCTTGACTCCTTCCTGAACGTTCGTTTTGAAAATAAACAGAACATGTTTAAAGCTACTGAAAAAACACAGGTTAAATGTCTATCACAATTTCAATTTTAAAATCACTTTGTTAAGGGAATCATGAATATCAAATTATGCATAAGGGATTCAAATGAAATTGTATTCCCGGAGAACAAGCTCTTCGCCCAGTACGGCTAGTACATAATAAACTTCACATCAAGATCATAAATGACAAAATGGAGAGAAGTGTGCCTTTCATATTACTATAAAACGATGAGATGCCCTTTGGCTACCATGTATATAAATGCCCGAATTTCTTAATATATATCCTCTCACTTTTTCGTCAAGAGAATCGAATAACTTTTTTCTGGAGGAAACTTCTGCAGGAAATTTTAAAGGTAAAGTAGGCCACGTAATGTGTTTACAGCTAAGCTATCCTCTTCAAGGAAAGAGGGATTCTGTGCTGTCCGAGAGTTTTTAAAAGAGCGGGTTTAAGGTATATATAAGGAAAAAAATAATTCTCGATAGCCTTTCTTTTTTACTGTTTTTTCTTCCCTACCTACCAATCACTTTTGAAAAAGTTTTTACTACATCACATGGTGAAATAGCGAAGTTTAAGTGGACTTTCAGTGCTAACTCGGAATTTTTTTCTCGTACAATTTTTTATGCCACATTGTGTTTGCTTCTGACTTCACAGAGGATGAAAATGATGAACTTCTGATGTTCTTATATATTTAAATTTTTATCAGCTTCTTAAAGAAATGTCGGATTTTAAACAGAGGTGTTTGGATATTATCTTTACTGTGTTGAATGCGCTTTTAAATAGGATGACGTTTCCTGCGATAAAATATCTCCCTTTTTAAGGAGTGTGTGGTGATTAATTTTTAACGTAACAAAAGTTCAGATAGAATGTTGTTTTGGTCGTTGTTGTTTTTATGAAGCTGTTCCCTACAGCTTCAGAAAATATAGATGATATATTTTATAAATATGAAATTATAAGAGCAGTTGAAGTCATTGTATTTTTCTCCATCGGATTAGATGAACAGATAGATTCTCTTAATTGTACTGCTAAAATATAACAATACATCTACATTGCTTCGTAAAAAATTATCATAGTATTAAAAAAATAGTAACATGACTTCTTAACAATTTCTTAACATCAACACACTTATTATGCTCATACATAAACATATACGGGGCTTTATCTTTAGATCCAATAAATTTAGGGCATAACACACATTTATTTTTCAAAATAATCTATGCAATTTTAAGCTTTTCCTCCAATAGTTTTTGGCAAAGCGGATTAGACATGTACCAGCTGTCGACAGTTACATTACGTCTAGAATAATATAACTTTTGCATCAATCTCTTGACATTTTCACTTACACTATTATCCAGTTAAAAATCTTATACCCGCAAAAATCTATATTTAAAAAACAGAATGTTTATTAATCTACTTGTTTCCTCACAAAAACTTAAATAGCGTGACAACATCATTTCCCTGTCCCCAATATGATCACTCAATTGAACGCAGAAACCTGACACGACGACGCCCAAAGACACCCCTCATTCCCCTAATTCCAATAAAAAAATATAAAAAAAATTCTTGAAACACGTTTCGTGTGTTAAATGTGACCTTAAAGAGAGATAGCATGGATTTGACTCATTTCAATTATAGGGAAGTCAGTATTTTTCAAATTTTACGTGCCGTCGGGTGTCGGTCATCCACTTGCGCGTCCTCGTGGGTTAATTATTTTTATTAATATTAATATACCAGAACAAAACAGAAAAACAAATATCATTAAAGGCCAATTCTGGAGTTGATTCTTCCTGAAATTATTTTTAAAAGCTAGAATGTAAGGACTTCCCAACTTTTAAATCTTTTTTTCAAATTCTATCCCATATACTAAAACCAATATTCACAAAAAACATCCTAACCAGCCATACAAGAAAACACTGTTTTCTCTTCCCGAATCTTTAATAGTTCACATAGGAGATTTCGCAACTAATCAAGAATTGTCACCCATCAACTTGGAGCAATTCTTTCTACACTCCGTATCTTGTTTCCCTTTCCTAATCTTGAAGGATTAGTATCCTGTCTCTATCATAAATCTTCAATAGGATATCTCGATCGGATCTGTTCGGCGTTTTAGGCTAAATCTTACACGAGGTCTCTGCCTGAGAAATCCTCCTTGCTAGAAAAGAATTTCTGCTTCATGTGAGTGAATAAATTTCTTACTAATGTCCAAGGTTGTTTGGTTAAAGATTATACTGAGAGGGTGTGAAGATAAAGCTGGCTTTGTGTAATACAGTTGGTTGTATAAGACGGAAATTGAAGTGATTGGTGGATAGGACAGTATATCATTTTGATACTTTAAGAAAATTCATTCATTTAAGCGTTCATAAGATGGAAGTTAAGAATATTATTCATCGAGTTTGGAAGTTCCAACCTTTTTAGATAAATTCAATTCCTTCGCTTTAAATTTTAAATTATGTCGGAAAACGGCAGAATACAAATATTTAGTTGAAGATATTACAGTTATTTATCTGCATTGAGGGAACTGAAAATTTTAAAATCTGGTGATCTTGTCCTCTCGGCGTAAAGAGGAATCAACGAAAAGAAATGAAATATTATTTTAATGTAACAATATAGAGTGTAGGAAGAACTCACATTGAATGCCACAGTACTTTCTCTAAGAGAATGTATAAGAAGCCATAATATGTTTAATTCTGTGTAACCCTCCGTTAGGCCCTGGAATTGTTGTTAAAAACCCTCCCGGGAAATAGCTTCTGTCTAGGAACACGATAACCAGAATAATACATTTGCAACAAATTTGCTATGTGGCCTTTACATCAGAATTCTCCAATAGTGTCAAATTTTGTAAATAATCTTTAGAGTACAATAGTGCATTTGTATACGATTTATTATGCGTTTTTTACGGCATAATTATACAGTTGTATCATATTTGGTATGTGGTCTTTACGCGAGAATAGTACATATGTATCGAATTTAGTATGTGGCATTTACAACAGAATAGTACATTTGTATCAAATTTGCCATTTGATTTCTACATGAGAATAATGGATTCGTATCAGATTTGGTATATGAACTTTAGCAGAGTATTACATTTTATTAAAATTATTATGTGGTTTTTGCACAAGATTTGTAAAATCGTATCAAATTCGGTATGTGAGCTTTACACCAGAATTATGCACCTGTATCAAATTTCGTATGGAGTCTTCACAGAAGAAAAATATATTTGTATTAGAAATGGTATGTGCTCTTTATACTAGAATAGTACATTTGTGTCAAATTTGGTATGTGGTTTTTCATCTGAGTATTACATGTGTACAAAATCTGGTATGCAGTTTTCATGCCAGAAATAGTTCCATAGTATCAAATTTTGAATGAAATACGCCAAAAGAAAATATCATTGTCTGTTTATCCATGTGCATTAAAAAGTCGTTAATTCAGATAAAGAGCAAATCAGATGGTCATTGCTGAGGAATCTTACGGGAAATCAAAGACAACTCCCTCATGAATTCCTGGATCTTTTGTTTGTTGAAAGTGTAATCAAATACGGAAAAGTTATTAAAAAATGCAAGTATAGCTAAGTGCGACCGAAAAGTTCAATTTTCTAAGCTTTTCCTTAAGTCTAGGCAAAGAATAACTTTTCAGCTCACAGGTGAGTTGCGCCCAAGCGTGTTAGTACTTGTAATGCGCGGGACCGAGGTTAAGAAAATGAATTTTCTAAGAAACTCCTGAAAAATATGACAAGTACAGTGAACAATAATTCCAACATTTTTTAACAACAGCAAGTCTTTTGGCGAAGTCGGGCCGTTCATGAAAATTCCTTTATATGGAAACGTCGCTTTAAAATTCGCGTTAAGGGATAGCTTCAATTATATTCAACGTTCCTTGTTAGTTGAAGTGGTAATTCCAGCAACTTAACAAATGTGTAGAAATAATAATTAGCAAAGAAAATTTATTATTACATGCGTGCGTGCATAAAAAGATGGAATTTTCAAGGGTAAACGCACTATTGCTTTGAATTCGATTGATTTTCAGAATTAGTGCTAACATGGTTATAAATAACAAAAACTTCAATCATCATCAACATAAATTTCCATAAAATAGTAGGAAGTTTAGTATGATGTTATATCGTAATATCTAAGAAATGTAGATGGTCTTTATCCAATCAAAAGTTACATGCCAGAAAAGTTTTAAAAGCAAATTGATATGAGTATACTTTTCATACATTCTTAAATGCCATACATATAAATATATACTTTATATATATCCTCCTATTTTTGCAAAAAGGATCCATTTCCTCTTTTTCAGGGAAAGTTCTATAGGAGATTTCAAAGTAAAGGTAGGCCATGTAATGTGATTTTAGCTAAACTTTTCTTCGTAAGATTAGGAGGGATTTTGTGCTGTCCAAGAGCCGTTAAAAAGAAGGGGATTAAGGTACCTGGGATAAAAAAGAGAATTTTTTATAGACTCTTTTTCCCCTTTCTCTTGCTTTTTTTCTACTTACCTTTGGGCAATGGAAAATCTTTTAATACATCTCATGGTTTAATAGTGGGGTTCAAATAGACTTTTAGTTAAAATTTTTTCTCTATGTTGTTATTTTTTTTTCTAAATCAGATGTTTAGATTTTGTTAAAGGGTGACTTGAAAGAGGAGGAAAATGTTTAACTTTTGTGGCGTTATTTTTGAGTTTTTTCCTAAGAATACTTGATGCTCTAAAAGTATGTTTAAAAAATGCTGGGTTTTGACGTTGAAGTGTTACGGTTATTGAGTTCGTTTATTTGGTTTATTGAGCTAAAAATACTTCAAATCGGAAGCAATTTTTAAAGAACAAATGTATTAATTTTCGGCGCATTCAGTAACGTTTCTAATGCTGATTTTTTAACTGAAAAATCAGGGGGGGGGGTTGTATAGAAATCAAATATGTTTGTTTTTTCTTCAATTTAAATGTTATTAAAAGACGAAAGGAAAACGATTACAAATACGAACGCATTGCAGTAATCGTAATCGTATTGATTTTAAACTGCTTGAATAGGAACATATTTTCAAAGATAAAATGTCTTAAATTTGTTTGTCCTTAGAAATCGGTTCCATTGCGGATATTTTAACTGGAAGTTCATGCGTTTTCTGCTTAGAATTCAAATGTGTATGCTCATTTCCTTCAATTTAACAGTTAATCACTAAAGAAATCGATTATAAAAAAGAACAATTTGCAATAGTTTTGAGATTTATAATTTTCTTCAACAGGAAAACATATAAAGCATTTGACGAGATATTCTTAAATTGTTTTTGCTATATTATATAATGAAAATAATGATTCCTTGTGGAAAAAAGACATAAAATATTATTGATCCAAAATAAAGCAGTACAGAAATCGTAGAACTTATGCTTTCGAGCCCATTTAACGCTTCCTTCTAACATAATCGAATTTCCTTTTTTAAATCTAACATTTTTTTATATTTTAAATCTCAATTTTCGCTGTTTAACTCTTTTTTCAAAAATTTTGTAAAACCATATGTTTTACGCAGCATAACCAAAAATGGTTTTTGCGCCAGTAAACCCCATCAAACCAAACCATAAATTTTGTAACATCCTAGAAAATTTTGTTTACTGGTTCATAGAAAAATGTAGTGCAGTACAATAAGAAAACAGATTTTTGTCTTAAAGAAATATAATATTTTCATACATCCAATATATAAATGAGCAACAGGATTTAGAGAATGCACTAACTATAAAAGTTAAATCTTAACTTGTAATTTCCACAAAGCCAAAGGAAATTCAAACAATTTACTAACAGCATGGTTTAAAAAGAAACATACTGATTATGAAAAAACAAACACCTCGGCAAACGAAAGATAAACTCGGGATAAAATAATAGTAGTATCAATGAAAACGATTTGAATTCCATTACAACTATGAAAAGTATTGTTATAAAACAAGCCTAAAATATATATATTTTTAAATTACTAAATTAGCTTAAAATAATTGTTAAGAGACTAAAAGGGTATCATGGAAGACATAAACCTTTAAATTTTTTAAATAGTCTAAAACCCTTTTAATGACACTATATTTTGGAACTCAACAAGAAAGACGTCAGAATTTCGCTTATTTAACCTTCCTGCAGGCTAAGGTGAGAGATACAGTAGAGAAGAATTTCGTTTTATATATTTTTGCCATACAGCGGTACGAAGGTACGACCATCCATATTTTTCCAACTCGGTACGACGAACTGTTAGTCATCGTTTCAAATTCGAGGAGTTAATAGACTCAACAAATATGCTATTTATATTTCAGAGATAGCGAGAGCGGTTAGGCTGAAGAAAGTAAATTGAATATAGAAATGAATCTTTGCTTTTAAATCTAAATTTCAATATTGTTTCTTACTTCCATATTGTTTTCACAGTTCTCTGTTAGAAGTGGTAAATATTTCCGTTCTAAAATCGACAATTTCATTTTTTTCACATCATTCAACTAATAATTTAGACATTTCTATTGTTTATGTGTTTTATGTTTACATTATATCCATTCCCTTTTTAAATACAAATTGCTTAAAATAATTTTACTAATTATACCTTACCTTATTATAACCTAATTTTAATATTTCCCGTTTTAAAACTTCATATCTGTCTATGGCGTATCTGAGAAATACGCTCCACCTGTATTTTCAGCCTTCCACACGGTTTTGTTGGCTTGTCAGTGTGGGTATGCATCAAACAAAGAGAAATTGCAAGTCCAACTGTCTCTAAGATATGCAGGCCATGAGCAGAAACACATATTCGCGTTTATTATTAGTAGAGACAAATGCATAACATAACATAACACCACTACATGCCCCTGCAACTATAACCATAAGGTTATTTAAGCAGCGTCGCTGTCATGAAGTGGAAGAAAAATAACAACACAGTTGGTGACCTCTCTTAAAACTTGGTAATTCTCTACACCGCTGCCAAATTAAAGACTCAACAAGTTTACAAATATTTACAGGAGCTATTTCATTAGTAAGGATTGCTATTGTGCTATACATTATAAAAAAATTTATAACACAGAGTAAAATAGAACTTTGAAAAGACAAAGTTAAATATGAAATAACTGGACAATAATAAAAACTAAATGCAATGGAAAAACAATACGAAGAGTAAAAAAGGCGTTCAAAAACAAAAAATGAAAGGAAGAAGATGAAAAACAAATTAATACAATAATTAAAATAACATAAACATGTGCAAACAGGTGTCTTTATTCTAGCATCAAAACATAAGTTCTGAAGAAAGTTCTAATTATCTTCACCTAATCCATAACCTAACGATTGAGTATCAATCTATGTGTATCGTATAAACCTTCCATGAATGGATATCCAACCCTATGATTATACTAACCTCTAATAAATACAACAATCAATACGATTTTCTCATTCTAAATCTTTAATAGCTAGAGTAGCAGACTTCGCAACTAACCAAGCAAAGTCAAGACATCAACTCGGATTAATTCCTTCCACACTCCGCGTCTTGTTTCGCTAACCTAATCCCAAAGAATTAGCGTCCTGTGTCCTTCATAAATCTCCAAGAGGTTTTGCAGACCGAGTCGAAATGGCGTTTTCGGTTACATCTAACAAGAAGCCTCTACTTCAATAATATTTCGGTCAGGAAAAGTCTCCAAATTTGGTAGTAAGGTAGTGAATTTCTTTATAACGTCTAGGTGGTTTCATTGATATTTGTAAGGAATATGCGGGAGAATAAAGGTGCTCCAGCCACAAGGGTTTTACTAGCAGCAAATGGTAAATTTCGTAGGATAATCCAAATAATCTTTCCGTTCTAGATCACCAAAAGATTGAATAGCCCTTTTCATACAACCGAATAAATGTTTCACGAAAGTTGATACGTCACCAATATCCTGCTATCCGCAACAATCCCAACAGGCAATACGATTTTCTCTTTCGAAATCTTTAATATCTCGAGTAGGAGACTTCACGACTAATCAAGCACCGTCAACCATCAACATGAACTAATTCTTTCTACACCCCGTGACTTGTTTGGCTAGCCTAATCCTGCAGGATTAGTGTCCTGTCTCCTTCAAAAATCTTCGAAAGTGTTAACAGATTTAACGGATTGCCGTTTTCAGTTATATCTGTCTCGAGGATTCAGCCCTAGTAATCCATCTAGCAGGAAAAGTGTTCTCTTTCGGCGGAAGTTACTAAATCTCTTATTGGAGTTCTAGGTGGTTGGATTGAATATTATTCTAAGAGGGTGGGGGGAAAGGTGGATGTGTGTGTAAAATACAGGTGGTTGGATAAGTTGAAAGTCATTTGTGATTGGGATTGTTGGGTTGGAAAAGAAATTGTTTCAAGCGGCGAGGAAGCTTATTTGCCTGAATGTTTATCAGATACAAGTTTAGAATAGTGTTTCGTATGGTATCGAAGTTTTGAAACAATGAAACACTTTTCGATATTAAACTAAAGATTATTAGAAAAGTGACAGAAATTTTTCTGAGCAAATTAGTATTTATGATATTAAAAAGTTGGATTCTGGTTTTCAGAAAGATAATCGTAATTATTATTATTATTATTACTAATCTACTAGAAGAAACCTACTTGATAAGTTTAACGTTCAAATATCCTGGTCAAAGTACTAACTGGACGTAAAAAAAATTGTATATATATTCATGCATCGTAACAATTTTTCTTATTTTTTTACCTCACAAAGGGGGGAGGCACGGCTTGGAAAATTTAGTTCGTGATGGAACCTATTTTTAGCCTACGTGTATGGTGTTCACCCATTAATCTAATTAAGTGCAATTACCAGCTAATTAGGAGAAGATGACCCCCAATCATTGGTAACAGCTTAAATACCAGTAAGTTGTCTCAAGCAATTAGCGGTCAGATAGATGAGGTGGTAATAATAACGACTTAAAAATTCCGGTTATTATTAAAAATAATTGCATAAGAATTCCCGTTATTACTAATATTAACCGCTTAAATATCCAGTTGATATTATTAATAACAAACAATTAATTACAATGACTGTAACATTTTTATTTCATATATACAAGAAAGTAAAAAAGGAATATATATTCATTTCAGTAAAACCCTCACTTAGATTATAAAAGTCTCGTCAGTCGCGTTGGTTTCTATTTTGTTTTTGACTCACTTTTATAGTATGGACGGTTTAAATTTGAATTCAATGTAGGGGAGAAAGGGGAAAATTTGGTACAGGGCTTAAACAAGGCTTATATTTCACATCCCATTGGTCGGGGGGTAATACATGTCATTTCAGAAGTGTCTCGGCCTCCAGTAATACTCACGGAAGTTTGGAGTCAGTCTTGAAAGTGAACCGTGAAGTGGACAACTTTTTCTGATTTTTTACCAGTTTAGTAAATTTTTACCCTTACTTATTGTCTTTAATAGAGCTCGTACTATTTGAATAACATAACTTATTATGGATTATTCTCTTAGGATGTTACTTTGTGGTTATTTTAAGATATTTATTTTATGAATAAAGCTTATATGCCGAGTTATAACAAAAAATGGCGATGGGGCAAGTTTACACACAGTGCATGGGGCAGGTTTACACAGTGTGCAAACTTCTTGTTTACTGTAAAACGTTTTAAAAAATAATTGTTTATAATCTATTATGTGCTTTTTAAAATAAACTAGGTTTCTTTGTATTTTAATCACTGTAAGCATTCTATTCAATCATTTTTAGTGGTGTGTAAACGTGCCCCTGGCAGTGTATAAACTTACCCTACACAGGTGACATCATGATAAAGAAAATGGTATAATTATAAAAATATAATAATTTAAAGTATTTTAAAATATACACTATATGCCTTAAAGTTTAACTAATTAATTGGTAATGAAAATGAAAGAAATACTTTAAAGCCTTAAAACAGAAAAATAAAAGTTTAAAAAGTGCATTAACTGCTCTGGTTTCCCCTAAACATTGAAAAGTTTTTTAGTCAATTTTATAAAATTTAACAAATAATTTTAAAAAGGAAAGAGGCGCAAGATTTTCACTTCTTTAGTTAAGTACATTTGCATGATAAAATTCCATGATAATTCCAATAATTATTTTTCAGTAAATTTAAATAACTTAAAGAAATACTAATCCTGCACAAAATATTTTTGAAATTCTATGTGATGTAAATAATTTGTTTACTCAGAAACTGTAAAAGAATGAAAGAAATAACACGTGAAAAATTTAACTAAAATTAAAAATTAAAATATAATATTACATTTTGAATAGTTTTACACAACTAGACAACAGAGGGTATGGAATAGTCTAATTAACATGATATGGAATACTGATAGATGAAAATATCTTGATTAATTTTACGTTTAAAAAATGAAATCTATTAATGAGAATGTAGGTTTGAAATACCATTATTATAAAAAAAATGTATTTTGAAATATACAGACAAAAAAACCCCACCATATTAAATCTAAAATTTAATTAAAATATCTTCAATCATCTTAGAAAAAAGAAGTAAAGGTAAAATAAATGCTTATATGCTGTTTCTATAAAAAATTAAATTCTAAAATTATTAGAAAACTTTACCTGTTTACCCTATTTCTATTCAAAACGAATATTTTATATCTAAAATTTTTTTTCTCTATATATTACCTGATTATCAAAGACAATATTTGCGTTAACTGGTGGATACGAATAATATGAGGGGATTTATTATAAACGAAAAATCCAACAGCTTTTTTTATTTTTTAACGACCATGTTATATATATCCCCTTATGAAAACATCATTTCCGAAAAAAGTTCGCCTGTAACCAATATCTATTCTACGTCATTTATTTCAAGAGCTCAAGAAACAGGGGTAAAATATTAATGGTTGCCTGGGAAATCTCTCGTTGCCATCCTAAAATGAAGATTTGCAGAAAAAAGTAACGAAAAAGTTCTTCACTTCACATCCGATCAGCAGTTGGTATTTCAGGCTCCGGTAAAAATGGATAAAAGGCTTCACCCCACCTACCATTTTTTCTTTCCGTCGCTCTTCCAACTCAATTACCGCCTTCGAGAAAAACCTAAGACTGTAAGATGGACGTTTCTTCCCCATGCCGATATCGAATTTGTCACACTCTTGACAATAAAAGTGCTTTAAAGTTTGATAGATCGTTGAATTGCACTTTTGCTCCCCTATAGTCTAACCCTTCTATTTGTTCTACCTTCTAAATGATAAATAGCGAAAGGGTTTTAAGATCGTGGAAGCGCAGAGAAAAAGAATCAAACATAAAAAAGTCTGAATTTTCTGTGTGGTAAAAGATGGCAACCGATCATTTTGTTTCAATAAATTATTCATTGCAAAGGTTGTTTGCTCCACAGAGAAAAAGAATGTTTACTCTTTCCTAAATATCGGGAAAAAGGAAAAAAAAGCAGGAACAGTATTTTATTTTATTTATTACACGTTCTTATTGTTCTTGAATCTAATAAAATATCGTCAGCGTTTCGCGTTTTACACAGAATTCGGAACGATGTGAATCTTTCATAGCTGTAACCGCCATTGTTGTGATTAAAAAAATCAAGAACATCTTAGTACGGATATTTACTTTTTTTTGTCTTCTGACAGAAGCGATTATTTGTCTGATGGTTGTTTCCTTTTTCATATTTTTTTTATATTGCTTGTTCTTCTTTTTTTAGGAGTCTTTCTGTAGAATAACGTTTTCGCTGTCTTCGCTATTTAGATTTTCAACTATGAGCCAATCCATCACAGTTTGGGGAGAAGCATTGAATGAAAGCGGACAGTTTGTGTAAGAATTTAAGGCATTTGTTATGTGTCGACAGACTAAGGTTATTTATGATGGTCTCTGTTATTCATCTTTTTCTCTTATTCATGGCAGAACAGAAGATAAGGATGATAAGAAAGATAAAGGCTGTTCCCCGAAGGGAAAAATGATTTGTTTTAGATTTCAATTCATGCATAACAGATTTTTTTAATATTGCATTTTTTTAATACATCCATCACGGTTATTTTTTGAATTACTTAAGGAAAACAGTTATTTCGAAATAGAATAGAAGCTAGAAATGCTATGCGAAAACAGCTTTGAATATAGACTTAACTACTAAGTACTAAAAATATATTATAGAATTTAATTATAATTGGAACCTTTTTATTCTTGCATAAATTGTGAGTTTTAATTGTAATATTATTTATATACATTTATATTATTTTATATTATTTATTGCATCTCGTAGTTCTACATGCTTATTCTATACGAAGTTCCTACATAAGTATATGATAAAAGCTACAGTTTTAATATACATAATGTAATAACAACTCGTTTTTTACAATTCAAATCTGATGATCAGGAATTAATAATAATTGTATAATCTGTTTCATAACAAAAAATATTAATACCATTTTTATAGTATATTTCAATTAAAAATACACCATGCAGACGTGATTGAAGTAAACTGTATGACGACAATTCATGTTTATAACAGATTGCATATCTTGAAGATGGAAATAGGAAGCGAATTCAAAATTTAGCCTAAGACAACATGCAGTAAGATAAACTACGCGCACTTTTGCTAATTATGTGATCGTGACGTCACGTGAATAGATTCCATTACGTAGCTTCTGTTATACATTGCGAAGCAAGTTTTTGTCTTAAGTAATTACCTAAAAAAATTCTTATTGATTTTTAATATTGAACGAGTTTACAGATTAATTGTTGCGGAATGAAATCCAGGTAATTTGTAAATTAGATGATATTTTGATATTATAAGTTAAACAAATTTCTTTTTTTTGTTTCTTTGCTTTGGAGCAACGCAGGTAAAATATAGGTTTAATATGTGATGATACCTCGAAAAGTAAATTATTTTAACCACTAGTGGCGACTGGGTGACAAACGTGTGTGGGGGGAATTAGACACACCTAAAAGAACTCGGAAGATAGGGGTACAGAACAAAATTTAATAATTTATTTTGAAGATTAGCTCACTGATCTTTAACGATAAATGAATATAAAAACCAAAAATTGTGAAAAGGAAAACAAATGTAGAAATTTGATGGAAAGATAAAATCGAAATTGAATGGAATTTATTTTCAAATCATTTTGCTGATTAATCAGAATTATTCTTATAACACACACACGCATGAATTTAAAAAAATCTCGTTATATTTTTTAATCTCCAATTTTATTTTATGCTCGTTTCTGGAAGAAAACTTTGCTTTGAATTGTTAATAAAATTTTTTCGAAAGCATAAAGAAAGAAACTTTAAAAATTCTATATTTTCGCTAATTTTCTATGAAAAAAAGAATGCTTTTGATTATATTATATTTATAACACCCAATTATATTTATACCACCCACACAGACACTTAAATTTAAGAAAATCTCATTATTTTTCTATTTTATTAGAAGCTCGTTTCTGGCAAAAATACTTAATTTGAAATGTCAATAAAAGTTTTTCGAAAGCATAATGAAAGAAACTGAAAATTCTATATTTTTCAATAATTTTCTATGAAAAAAAAGAATGCTTTTGATTCAGATTCAAAGAGAAGTAACGAAAAATTTAGTAAAATTTCAATTTACATCAATATTGTGGGGGGTAGGGAGAAAAAATTACTTTGAATAAACGAATTTACATGCCTTTCTTTTTTTAATCATTAAAAAAAGTTTTTGATAAGACAAACTTCTGAAACTGAAATTCTAAAAATTGCTTACAAAAAGTTACATAATTTTAGAGAAAATAAATAAAATATTTTATAGAAATGAACACGATTTTGGAATTCTATTTTGGATCTACGTTGTTCTGAGTGAAACAAAAATTCCACTACTTCTTTTCTGTCTGCGTTTTTTTTAAATAATTTAAAGTTTATTGTTGTGAAAATACTAATATAATGAACATAATGAACGTTTCATAATGAACTGAACAGAAATTAGAGAAGGCAATATTACGAAATATTATTGCTTTGTGTTTGAAGAAGGACCAAGTTATTGCAAATTTAGTTATCTGATTTTTTCATTTTTTAAATTTGGAGCTTTAATTTTTAATGAGTGAATTATAATGACGTCATAATCTCATTAAGAACGGAACATTTCATCGAACATCTTACTGCTGGCTTAGTCTTAATCTTTGCTGTGACGTCATGCACTTTTGATCTTGCAAATGGATAATGGACAAACACCAACTTAGACCGGCATATTTTAACTGTTTCATTCGAACATAAATTCATTTCATTGGAAAACAACTTGGGATCCTTTCTTAAATATTAGATAGCATCCGTTTCTTCTGGATTACTCTTCTTTGATTTCACGTTTTTTGATAATTCGATTGAAATGAATAAAACTACGTTTCAACTCTCTGACTGCCGAATTTTTTAAAAATCGCTAATTAGATACAACGTTCGCAAACATATTCAAACACGTTTGAAAGAAGCGAATTATTATTTATGTGCAATTCTTTACTACTATAATACGATTCAACGAATAATGCTAAGTAAACGCAATAGCTTGTAAAAATTGCATGATGCAGCAGAAAATAGACTGACTTCCGACCCGTGGAAATCAATGGATCAGATGTCAGAGGATTAATTTGTAAAATAGTTCTGACCAGTTTAGTGGTTGGGTAGAAATAACGGGGAACCTCAATCTGGGTTCTTAAATTTAAAGAAATAAATTATGAAAATAGCATTCGTAAATAAGTTACAAAGCGGTCTGAAAATTATATAGTTAAAAAATGAATTTTATTGATAGTTAGATTTCTTGTGAAATTTCAAACATAATAACACTTTGCTAATATTAACACTATTATTAAAATTTTATATGTGTTAAAAGTTCAATCACAAGATCACATACACGTAATTTTAAGGCGGTGTAAATATTTCTGTGCTATAATGAAAAGCACGACGCGACAAATATCCACAAAGGCTAGAAATTTTGATTAATTTTTAATTGATTACAATTCTGACAAAATTTTTAAAAAACAGTCCAAGGGCCACATTCACAGCCTCCAAAATACACTTACACATCACAGAGAGAGAGAGAGAGTGAAAGATACTCACACAGATAAAGATACAGTTACGCACACACATTCTCCTTTATTATTAGTAGATATAGAGATAGAAATGAAGATCATACAGAGATAGCCAAAAATAAAGAAATAAAAATAAACTCAGAGTGAATCGAATAGAACCAAAAAACAAAACAAGGTATCCATTCTAGTCCACTTTTTCAAGGGCCTGATTCTTAAGACCATTGGAATAGAATGACCTGAAAATACGGGAACGCCCGAGTTCCTGTTTCAGACATAAGGCAATTCACTTCTCCCTCCGAAACCACAATGACGGCTGGAATAGTCTGAATTCTAAGAAACCCACCTTTTCCCCTAAACTGTCTGGACGAGCCACACTAACGAAGAAAGAGCACTCCGCGGATGAGAAATTAATCACACTTAACGGAAGGGGGTGGAAACTTTACAGTGATATTTGGACGGTTTTGGACGGACACAGGCTTTTCCTTGAAGGGAGGTTTGGGACGTTCCCGTATCGATAGAGTTGTTGTTGAATATTTTTTTTCTGGCAGAGCCTTTCTTTTACTTAAGTCCAATGTAGCGAATCCCTTTTGTGCTTCCAACTCCCTGTTCTATTTAAAAATATTTCTTTTTTTCTATATGACTGACCTGCCTGTTTGTAACCGATCTTTCTAATTATCTTGTTTAAGTGTTAAATAAATTCTTAAGTTTCAAATTATTTTTAAACTAAGTAGAATTTCGGGAATCCGACCAGACGAATTAGCAATTTCAGATACTCCGAAAATACTTTTTTTAAATTTTCTGAAAAAAAGATTCTTAAAAATGAAGGAAAATAACAATTCCGAATCAGAACAAAGCTCATTTCTAACTTAAAAGAAGTATTCGAATCGGTGCTTAATTATGAATACAGCACCTCATTAAGTAGAAACAAACTCGGATATCTTCTTTTTACACTCAATTAGTTTGCCACTGAGACTTGGGAATCACCCGTGTTCTTTCCGTACAACATCTATACAGACGTCTTCTTCACTTTCCTCGGGATTATCTTGATATTGGTTCTTGACCATGTTAACAAAACCCTTTGGTAAAAGTCATACTGTACTTCAACAAGAATTAATTTATTCATACGGAACACACTTTAATATGATTAACACCTCGACAAAAGATAACAATGTCATAGTTCCTTAGGGCAACCCATGCAAGAACATTGATGTGAACACTGAGTCTATTCGGGCGGACTAGACAATAGGTAAAACCAACCCGCCACTTATAGCCCAGTAGGCTTTTTTTCAGTGCGCTTTGTCATTGTAAGCATAAATCACTCCAGTTCAAGGTCGCTACCCCCAACTTCTTTGCTTAGGGCTCCACTGTACCTTGAGAATCGCCTCTAGCTTTCTCCGTACTGTTTCATAGAGCACCTAGAGTCAATACTCTACTGCATTTGGTGTATCAAATGTATTTTACCGAATTTCTCGGATAATCCGAATTTCCCAGAATCGAAAGAAAGGTCAACAACAATTAGTTCGGATTCCTGGGGTTCTATTGTATTGGAATTTTTATTCACAATATAGCAATTCGTAAACATCCCAAAGGAATAAACCGTATAATTAAACTATTCAAGGATGCGATACAAATTAATTCATATTATTCTAACGAGATGTATATGATCAACACACTCAATCTCTAAAACACCTCAACAGAGAGATAAAAGTTTCGTGCTTTCGAGAATTATTAACGGTCATAAATTGCTAATGGGTGGTTGGTTTAAATTAGTATGGAAATATTTACGAGTTAAAGCATGATTCAATTTGTAAGGTTCTCTGATCTAAGGTTGCTGAAACATCTCAGAATACAATCTCACAATATTATTCTTAACACTGGTGTTTATCATTGCCTATTCCTTTGCCTTTTATTGATTATAGACTTTTTAACGGAATTTTTTGCTGGAGATGTTTATTTGATTAATTAAATGAAGGAGAATATATTTTTATAGAGTGTAAGATACTAATTAAACATTGTCATGTATAGCGCTTGTTTTAAAATTAGTTAAACGTTTATTAAACAGCTCTATCGGCATAATTAATATATATTCGTCGCTAAATTATACGGCAAATGTATTAGAACTTAAAAACACGTTTATTCACATAATTTGTATCGAAGGATTAATTTTTGTTGAAAAATCTGGTTTATAGAAGCCCATAATGTTAAGATGTATTCTCATGTGAAATGAAATTAAAACGCGTTAAACCAATCATGTGAAACAATAATCCATCCTGGTCCAGAAAAACTAATTCAGAGGTATTGGCGTTCATACCAGAAACGACGCAGGGTATAAAAAGTATATATATATATATATATTTATTTATATATATAATACTGTGGTAGGGTCTCTCAAGCCAGACAGGTCTAATGTGATTACCTCGAAAACGCATCTTTAAGTCGTTTGTTAACGGATTTCAAATTCAAATATTATTTAACACTTACCGTTTCCAACTTAATTTTTAATTACACTAGTTACACTATTTTTAAATACACTCCTTTCATTTTTTATCATCTTTCATTAATTTTTATATACACCTTAATTTTTATATACACCTTAATTTTTATACACACCTTATTTTTTATATTACACATTAATTTTTAAATACACTCTTTTCCTTTTTTCATCATTTCTTTAATCTTCATCGTTTCCTCTATGTAGTTCGCTTTCAAATTTTTTTCCATCGATTTCCTAATCTTCATCGAAACTCCCCCAACCTCAGAAGTAAATTGATATTTTCGTAAACATCCGGTCCCTACATGACGCGTTTAGTTATTTCCTTTGTCACGTCTCCCGTTGGCAGCATCTCTCAGTTTTAGGTTCGTAAATTCATTTCTTTTATTTGTATTTCATTCAAATTCTTGGTTTATCATAATGTTCGGGGTAAAGGACAGCGTTTTTAGCTATATGCCAACACTGTTCGCAGAAAACATTATGATTTCACTAATTTTTTAGCGGTTCGTATAGATTTTACTAACCCTGATGAGCATCTATACGCTTTTACCGATTTACTACAGTCTCTCCATTTTATGTCAACACTTTTTGACTTTCATGATATTGATATATATATATTAATTTTTAAGCATAAATTTTCAACACATAAATTACAGCTTTAAAAGGAAAATATTAAAAATCTAGATGTCGAAAATGTAATTGATAATTTTTCAAGATTTTTCTTATTAAGATAAAAATTTCACAAATAATATAATCACTGTTGTTCTGGTTAATTCACAATTTACTACTTGAACTTAGTATGATATTTTTCTTACGGGAAACAAAGACAATTAACATGTAATTTTACAAATGAAAATATTCTATTTCTGTAGAAATCATTTAATTTTTTCCAATTAAGGAATTAACTCCTTTATTCGTTACTAAAATCATTAAAACCTTCTTTTCTTTTAGCCAATACATCAATCAGAGAAACATAGCTCTCGGCGATGTTTAAAAACTATGCCTGTTGTAAATAATTCGATTTTTGAATTTGAAAGAAAAGTTCAGTGGCAGTGAAGAAATAATTTCACATCTGCATCTTCAAGAAAACGATAAAAAGCAAAATGATTTCACAAATAAAACGATAAAGACAGATTTAGAGAAAAACAGAATTCATGATTTTCCCGAAATGATTCCAACTTTGCTTATTCCTCTTCTTAATGGTTAAAATGTCATGTTAGGAAATGGCATTTTTAGGGAAACAATCGTATTTCAGCATTTTCCTTTTTCACGTTCTGACGACAAACTCACATAATGAGATTTTAATTTGATCCGAGAATGCTATCAAAGGCTTTTTTTTAAAACAATTCGAATTTTGAATCTGAAAGAAAAGTTCAGTGGCAGTGAAGAAATAATTTCACATCTGCATCTTCAAGAAAACGATAAAAAGCAAAATGATTTCACAAATAAAATGATAAAGACAGATTTAGAGAAAAACAGAATTCATGATTTTCCCGAAATGACTCCAACTTTGCTTATTCCTCTTCTTAATGGTTAAAATGTCATGTTAGGAAATGGCATTTTTAGGGAAAAATTCGTATTTCAGAATTTTCCTTTTCTCATTTTGACGACAAACTGACTTAATGAGATTTTAATTTGCTCCAAGAATGCTATGAAATCTTGTTTATGATTCTTAGAACTTTTCTTTTCTTTTCCTGGTTCTATAGAAAGGTTTAGAGTTATTCTTTGTCAAGAATAAGGGGCCTTTATAATAATAAGTTTTACTTCAGTTTTTATTCTGGAAGAATTTTCGAATCAAGATTTCTTCTTTCTTTTTTCCTATCGGTTTCCAATATCTATTTTTTAAAACTAATGATTATTTGCGAAATTTGTGTTTTCAAATTTCACGAATAACGAGAGAAAATTTTGCCAAAATATCTGACAAAGTAACGAATATAATTTCTATCAAAGGAAAATGTATTTTTTTATTTACCATTTGTTCGCTAACATCATTTTCAAATAGGTTGTTTTACATACATGGTGTAAAAGACTTAAACGTAAAATAAGAAATAAATACTTTAATAATTTATATGATTGCTTTAGAAAGCAAATTTAAACATTATTAACGAAAAGAAATTCTACGATTGCTTATAAAATTAAATATAGATTAAAAAAATAAAAAAAATTGTAATTTGATGCATGAGACTGATGCATCTTTTCAGTATAAGGGGTAAAGAATTTTTAACCCTCTGACTACTAAGAGTTCTCAAAATCTCAGTACAGTTGTATACGGAGGTTTACTTACTAATTGATCTGGGGAATGGATTCGTCCGCCCCATTCCCCCTTTTCTCTCACTACAGGTGGTGGGAGATATGAATGGCAGGACTTTCATCTCTCATCTCTCCCCTAAGGATCCTTTTAAGGACCACTCGCCCAACTGGCTTCCCTCCCCTTTCGGAACAGCAACCGACCGAAATCCGCCACGCTAGTACAGAAGTTGCATGGCCGGTTACGGCCGGCTTAGGAGTCAGAGTGTTAAATGTTCTTATCAATAGTTTAATTTATCAATAATTTTTGCAATAACCGAACAGAACTTAACTATTCATATATAAGTAACACGAATTAATTGGATATGATGATGACGATCAAGATATCTGTGTCTTAGACACAGATATTTGTGTTTCATCTGTGAGAGAGAATTTTCAAGTAATTTCAAGAATGCTTAATGGACACAAATTATAAATGTGAAATCGCTCTAAATCAGCTACGAAAATATTTATAAATTAAAGGGCGTATTAAATTTGCACGGTGCATCAGGACTATCTAAATTATTGCTGAATAAAACTGTTTAGTAGATATGTGATGCAACTACAGAATTTTTATGAAAGTGGGACTAATTCTAAAGATATTCCAATGAAATAACATGATACCAACGCACTTTGCTTCGTATACTTAAAGTAGACGTATTTCCTGATTATCCTCAATTAATATTAATCGAATTAAGAGTTTATATGGTAGACCGGGATTAGTTGTTACCAGGGCAAGTTGTTATATTCGAATAGTAAACTAACTGCTGGTAGAAAATCACTCTTCTCTTGGTAGATGGTAGCCTTCATTCATGTTTCTTCCTCAAGAAACATTGAAATGAATGCAGTCAATAGCAGAGAGTATTCTTTTGGGTTTTTTCTGTCTGTTAGCAATTTCTTTTAAATTTTAAATTTTTATTAGTGAAGGAACGCTTGTAGAGGTCTGTGTAACGTCTGTACCACGATAAACCCTAGATTGTAGGTAAATAATATTATATTTGAAATTCTGTACAACTGTTTTATACCTCTCACATGTATCAAGATATGAAACATTCTCGTACATACAATTTCGATGGGGCTACACTTTACAGTGTAAAAACTTGCCCCGAGTAATTTTTAACTGTCAAGAATATGTTTTCTTTTTAAAGCTGATATGCGAAAATATAAAAAATAAGTATATGTGGGAGTAAAATGCCTCAGGAATCATTTCTGGCAGCAGACAGAGAAGTGAGGGTTGTTTGTTCGTAATGAACAAACAGCAATTAGTAAATATGGAATCAGTATAATTAGTAAATATGGAATTAATTTCATTGAACACCAGCGCACTACAGTAAAATGAAAATTGCTAGTGGTGCAATATTTAATTTCTAGTCAATTATAATTTAGTTAATTAAAGCGTAATTATTTGAAATTAATTAAATTACTAAATAATATATATTTTTTAAATTTTTAAGATAATTCTTGGAGATTTTGGATACCAGTTACACTAATGAGAACTTTTTTGTTTAAAGATCAGGAATCAACTCTACCTATCGTTCTTTATACAAAAATCGGTACTTACGTATTAACGCCACCGAGGCTACAGATTGGCGGTAATGCACCAATAAAGAGCAATCTTGTTTACAAAAACCGCCAAATTGGCGGCACTTAAAAACCGCCAAATCTGCAGCTGCGGTGGCGTGGGCGGCACTTAAAAACAGCCAAATTGGCGTTAATACGCAAGTACAAAAACCGCCAAATTGGCGTTAATACGTAAGTACAAAACCCGCCAAATTGGCGTTAATAGGTAAGTACAAAAACCGCCAAATTTGGTGGCACTTAAAAACCGCCAAATCTGTAGCTTCGGTGACGTTAATACTTAAGTACCCAAAATCTCTGACGGTATTTAAAGATGAACAGTAGACGGAACATTATCAGAACTCAGATAGTGCTTCTAAGCTGTATCACGGTCTTTCTACGAAGAATGTTAAATCATTGGCATATCAATATGTAATTAAAAATCAAATAAAATCCCAATGGGCCGGAGCAAATGTAAAAGCGCTGCAATTAACTGTCTGTCATTTTTCTAAACCATAAGAAATCTGTTTCTTTCCTCAATCCGCCAGAGAATAGCCATGAGTTGAGTAACGGATTTCAATAGGAACAATGTTGTAACCTTCTTCACCAATTGTGCCAGTGTTTACGTCAGATTCAAATTCTGGTGTCAAGGTATCTATAACGTTGAAGAGACTGGGGTGAAAATGGGTCAGAAGCAAAGGAAGACAATTGTCAAGAAACATACCAGCCAGGTTGAAGGCGTGAGGCAGTTTGGTAACCATGGTTCTTGCTGTTAGTGCTAATGACATTTCATTTTCTCCTTTTTTGTTTTACATAGGAAAATCGTTGAACGTCATTTCCGTATCAAGGAAATTGAGGCTCATCAAATAAATATGGATGGATGACTGGACAGAATTTTCACTTTCATGAGACATTTTATAAAACATACCATAGTCACCAAAGCAGGACCTGCCCTACTTATTCTGGAGATTCATTAGTCTCATCTCGACTTACTAACATTGGATTTAGCAAAACATAGCGGAGACATTCTTTCCCAAATTCCCAGAATTCAACCAAACAAAATAAATTATGTCGACGTAAGCAAAATTCATTCTAAAACAAAATCAGATATAATTTGATTTTAGTGGACTTGTACATTTTAACGCAATTAATGTTAACGAAAATCATCCCAAATATTGATTTCTTTTCCAACACACATCAGAGTTGTCAAAACAGGTCAGTACTTTTAGTTATAATTTGCTGATGACTTGCCGTTCACAGGTTGAATTTCAATTTTTGAAACAAAACAAATTGTGATGATAGTGAACAAAAATATTTTGAACTGAAATAATTGCACATCTTCATCCTTTCAGAAAAAAAGCAATTACAGAAAAAGAAAGAATAATATTCTTTTCTAAATAAATCCAACTTTTTCTCCGTCGTTAACATTTATGAAGTCTTGGTTGGAAACGTCATTTTTAAGGAAGCAATCGGTTTTCAGAAATTTCACTTTTTTGTTGTTTCAAAGAATTGGCTTAATGGATTTATCTCTCTTCAGAAGTCATCAAAACAAGCTTTACAAGTAAAATTTTTCTCTTATTCTGATTATTTATTAATGCTTGAAAATATTTTTAGAAGAAATGACATTATAATAATTAAACTCCATTTTTGTTCGAGTGGAATTTTTGACGAAAGGCTTTTCTTATATTCGTTGCTAATATATTTTGTTTAATACTAACGGTAGAACTTTTTCAGAAATTTCAAAAATATGAATTTTCTGATTTCAGGGTTAATGAGATAAAAAGTTACCGAAATATAAAGTAAATTAATTTAATTGATATTGCATTGATTTAAGAAAATATTTTATTTGTACTGCTATTATGTAGGAAATAGAGTGTTATTTTTAAAGATGCAATTGTTACTTTTTATGTTTGAAAATGAGTCAGTTACGGCATTTTTGAGGCTTATAAGGTCTTTCAGCCTCTTTTTGTAAACAAATTTTTTCCTATGATCATAGAGATAAAAATCCCATGGCTTGAGATCTGTTGAATACTCTGGCCAATTAAATGCAACCGGGTAAAGATTGGGGTATTTAAAGGAGATAACTCGTTTTACTAATACAGATATCAATGCTTAGATCTGTTTTTGAATTATGAAGACCACTTCCATAGAGAATGCGTTACACTTTGACCATGAAAATATCAATTTGCAACAATAAAAATACTATTTTCGGTAGAATATGATGGTTTGGAAGACATTTTGAAAAAGACTGGAAGCTGCGTTAAACAATTTCCGTGTATATCCATTCTCTTATTGTATTCATTTGTAGAGACATCTAATAAGATGTGTATAAGCTATATTAATATTAATTATTAATTATAATTAATATCAATAAATTAATTTCATATAATACTTCTAATTTAATATAGTAATGTTAATGCAATAATTATATTATTATAATAATTAGTTGAAAGTTGAAGTTAATTAAATATGACAGTGCAAAACAATAAAATTTTACAGAAAAACCTTAAACTATGAAATATTTTCCACTTCACAAATTTTCGTATTGTGGATATATTAATATAAAATTGCCTTGCATTATTTTTATGTCATTCAAAGATAATAACTGCAGCATTTTTCGTCCGTTTTTTGTGGCAGACAAACGTTTTACTGATTTTAGAGGAGAGGAAAAGGAGCTCAACATGTTTCTGGCAATTAAAACTGAATGACTTTCAGTAAGAATGCTACCTAAGTGAGTTAACAATGGTTTTTGTGTATTGTTTTAATTGAGGAGTTTTCTCACATTATTGTAACTTTGTACCTTTTATTATTTCATTGTTGTCTATTTTATGTAACTGTATATTCTAAAATAGTTTCGATTTTAATTTGTTGCATTTCTTCTTGTTTTCACAGTTTTGCCTATTTGGGAATACTGAGTTTATGGATATTGTTTACTGTTCTTCTAAATTTATTACTTATTGATGATATCGTTAATTTCCGCAATATAGATCAATAAAATTATATTAGTATATAGAATCTCTTGTCATAATGAAGGAGAATATGTGTCTGTAGGTGTTGGTGCTCTACAGGGCAGACCAGAGATATACAATTTGGCTCAAATATACTTTGGAGGTTAGGAATGCGCACACCGGAACCCTTTTCTGAAATTTCAATTACAAATTCCATTAATTAAAGTTTAGGGGAATTTTTTGTGCGTTTCTCTTGCATTATTGAAAGCATAGGCAATATCATAATGAATTTTCTTTCCTTTTTTGATTTTACCAGTATTTCTGGAAATTGGTAAACAAAATATTCTAAGATAGCAAATATATCAGAAAATGTATCCAATTGATTATGGTTGTTATGCTTTAATCCTTTTTAATATCATATGTTCCGCGTCAGTTTTAAGTTGATATCAGATATAAATTTTGAATGAGGAATAAGATAGTGAATTTGGTACTGACAGCTTACAGTTAGATGGTACATGGCATGGACAGTTTCTTGACGTTCGTGTTGACAGTGAACAGAACAAGCAAAGGTGCTAAAAAAACTCGGACAAAATGTCTATCACAGTTTGAAGTTTAAAGTCACTTTGTTATGGGAACTGTGAATATGAAATTATGCATAAGGGATTCAATTGAAATTATATTTCTGGCGAACAAGCCGGTCGCCGAATGAATACCATGATGAACTTCACATCAAGAACGTAAACGCCCAAATGGAGAGAATTGTGGCTTTCATATTACTATAAAATGATGCGGTGTCCTTTGGCTCCCATGTATATAAATACCTGAACTCCTAAATATATATCCTCTTACATTTTTCGAGAAGAAAATCGATTAACTTTTTTCTGGAGAAAAATTCTGCAGGAGATAGGCTGAAGGTAAGGTAGGCCACTTACTGTGTTTTCAGCTAAGCTCAGTCCTCTTCAAGGAAAGAGGGATTGTGTGCTGTCCGAGACTTTTTAAAAGAGCGGGGTTAAGGTATATAGGAGGGAAAAATAATTCTCGATAGCCTCTCTTTTTCACTGTTTTTTCTTCCCTACCTAACTATAAGTTTTGAAAAAGTTTTTACTACATCTCATGGTTAAATAGCGAAGTTTAAGTGGACTTTTAATGCTAACTTGGAATTTTCTTCTCGTACAATTTTTTGTATCACATTGTGTTGGCTTCTGACTTGAAAGAGGAAGAAAATGATGAACTTCTGATATTTTTATATACTTAAAATTTTATCAGCTTCTTAAAGAAAAGTTAAATCTCCAAACTGAGGTGATTGAATATTAGCTTTACGGTATTGAATACGCTCATAAACAGGATGACATTTTCTGCGACAAAATACCTCCCTTTTTAGGGAGTCTGTGGCGATTAATTCTTGGTGTGACAAAAAGTCAGATGGAATGTTATTTTAGTCTTACTAAGAGTAAAAATCAGTGGATTTGTTCTATGTTGCAGAACTTAGCCGTTTGAATTCTTTGCTCTCTACACCTTCATGAAATACAGAAGATATATTTTTTAAATATAAAATTATGAGAGCAGTTGAAGTATTGTATTTTGCACCATCTGATTAGAAGAATAGATAGGTTCTCTTAATTTCATTGCTGAAATATAACAATACATCTACATTGCTTCCTAAAAATATTCATAGCATTTAGAAAAAGACTTAGAAGCTATTTTCTATTTCCAAATCTTTAATAGTTCACCTAGGGAGCTTCGCAACTAATCAAGAAACGTCACCCATCAACTTGGCGCCATTCTTTCTACACCTCGTGTCTTGTTTTACTTCCCTAATCCTGACGGATTAGTATCCTGTGTCTTTCATAAATCTTCGAGAGGATTTCTCGATCGTATCTGTTTGGCGTTTTACGCAAAATTTAACGCCAAATCTCAGCCTGAAAAGTCCTCCTCGCTGGAAAAGAATTTCTCATTCATGTGAGTGAATGAATTTCTTACTAATGTCGTAGGTGGTTTGATTAAAGATTATTCTGAGAAAGTGTGAAGATAAAGCTGACTTTGTGTAATCCATGTGGTTGGATAAGACGAAAATGGGAGTGATTGGTGGATAGGACAGAATAAAATTTCGATGCATTAAGAAAATTCATTTATTTAAGTGTTCATAAGATAGAAGTTAAAAATATTGCATCATCGAGTTTGGAAGTTCGGACCTTTTGAGATAAATTGAATTCCTTCGCTTTAAATTTTAAATTATCTCGGAAAGCGGCAGAATACAAATATTTAGTTAGAGATATTACCGTTATTTATATGCTTTGAGGGAACTGACTTCATAATGTTTACAGTTTAATGTCTAGTGATCTTGCAGTCTTGGCGTAAAGAAGAATCAACGAAAAGAAATGAAATATTATTTTAAGATAATAAACATTGAAGCAATAACTGACAGTGAATGCCACATTATTTTCTCGTGGAGAATATATAAGGAACGATAATATCTTTATTTAAGTTTAATCCTCCGTTAGGGGCGCGAAATTGTTTAAAACACCTCCCCGGAAATAGTGTTTTCGTCAGTGAACACGATAACCAGAATAGTACATTTGTATCAAATTTTCTATATGGCCTTTACACCAGTATCCTTCAATAGTGTCAAATTTGGTAAGTGATCTTTAGAGTGCAGCAGTACATTTGTATGCAATTTATGTGTTTTTTAAGCCAGAATTGTACAGTTGTATCAAATTTGGTATGTGGTTTTACTCCAGAATAGTATATATGTGTCAAATTTCGTTTCAGGTTCTCACAACACAATAGTATATTTGTATCAAATTTGCTATATGGCATTTACACCGGTATCCTGCAATAGTGTCACATTTGGTGAGTGATCTTTAGATTGGAATAGTACATTTGTATGCAATTTATTATGTGTTTCTTACGGCAGAATTGTACAGTTGTATCATATTTTGTATGTGGTCTCTACACCAGAATAATATATCTCTGTCAAATTTGTTTTTGGGCTTTTACAACAGAATAGTAGAGTTGTATCAAATTTGCTATATGGGTTTTGCACGAGAATAGTGGAAGCGTACCATATTTGGTATTTCATCTTTAGCAGAGTATTACATTTTACCAAATTTTTTTATGTTGTTTTCACAAGAGATTTGTAAAATAGTATCATATTCGGTATGTGGGCTTTACACCAGAATTATGCACATGTATAAAAATTTCGTATGAAGTCTTTACAGTAGAATAGTGCATTTGTATCAGATTTCGTATGTGGTCTTTACACTAGAATAGTACATTTGTATTAAATTTGCTTTGTGGCATTTACACCAGAATCCTTCACTAGTGACAAATTTGGTAAATGATCTTTAGAGTACAATAGTACATTTGTATGCAATTTATTATGTGTTGTTTACTCCAGAATTGTGCAGTTCTATAAAATTTGGTATGAGGTTTTACTCCAGAATAGTGCATCTGTATAAAATTTGGTACGTGGGTTTACAGGAGAATAGTGGAATCGTATCAGATTTCGTATTTGATCTTTAGCAGAGTATTACATTTTATAAAATTTGTTATGTGGTTTTTACAAGAAATTTGTAAAATAGTATCATATTCGGTATGTGGTTTTACTCCAGAATAGTGCATTTGTATAAAATTTGGTATGGAGTCTTTAGAGTAGAGTAATACATTTCTATTAGATTTCGTATGTGGTCTTTACAACATAATAGTTCATTTCTGTCAAATTTGGTATGTGGTTTTTACACCAGAACAGTACATGTGTGCCAAATGTTGTATCCAGTTTTCATGTCAGAAATACTGCAGTAGTATAAATTTTGAACGAAATGCGCCAAAAGAAAGTATCACTGTCTGTTCATCCATACGAATGAAGATGACGTTAACTCAAATAAGGAGCAAATCGGATGGATGAAATTTAACTTGCGATTTTATCATCTGAATAATTTTCGTCGAATTTCCGAATTATTTTGTTTCCGCAATATTTTTTCCCGAGTCATCATTAGTCTGCCTATCAAATATAGTGGATTCCATCTCTTGGATCGAATTGTAGGTGGCCCTGAGTACTGCCGTTAAAAAACCCACCGTACTAACCATTTAGCAAAGTTTAATGTCTATACCTCCCTCAAGAAGCACTTAATATGGGAGATGAAGTAACTATATATTTTGTGCGTAAGTGCGAATTTTACCGAGATAGAGGTGAGACGTCTTATAGCTTCCTTTCTGCCAACCACTCACACTAGGGTGAGGTGGTTTTTTTCTCTAGTGCTCTTTTGATTTACGTGAGGGGCAATAAATCTAGTAGATGAGTTGTGCTCGATTACGTACATATATTTGATTTCCCACATTTTCTAAATACTTCTTTTTTTATACCAGCAAACATTCGTATACCTGTGTCCCAGCCTTTAATTCAAAGATATTGATCTTTATTTAAAATATATTTTTCAGGTGATATCAAATTATTTCAAACCTCCAACGCCAACACATGTCATTGCTAAGGGACCTTACGGGAAAACAATGTCAACTCCCTCATGAATTCCTGGATATTTTGTTAGTTGAAAGTGTAAGGAAATACAAAATAGTTATTAATAAATGCTAGTATAGCTTTATACAACCGAATAGTTCAATTTTCTAAGCTTTTCCTTAAGCATATGCAAAAATATAAGTTTTCATCACAGATGAGTTGCGCCCAAGCGTGTTAGCATTGGTATTGAGCCGGATAGCGGTTCAGAAAAAGAACTTTTTAAGAAACTACTGAAACGTATGCCAAATAGAGTGAACAACGATTCCTACAGTTTTTAACAACAGCAAGCCCTTTCGCGAAGCGCCTGCCGTTCATGAAAATTCGGAAATTACCACTCTGTAATACGCGTTATGTGAGAGCTTCATTTATATTCAGCTTTCCTTATTATTTCAAGTGGTAATTCCATCACCCTAATAAATGTGTAGAAATAATAATTAGCAATGTAAATTTATTATTACATGCGTGCATGTATAAAATGATGGATTTTTCTAGGGTAAACGGTCTACTGCTTTAAACTTGATTTTCAGAATTAGTTCTAACAAGATTATGATAA
>BGPR01008518.1:18205-45056 GCA_013235015.1 Araneus ventricosus | reverse complement strand
TTAACTGTTCTAGTAACATTGGCAAATACATACTGCCTTTGACCGCATCTCACATATAAGTAAAATATGATACATTACCATCAAGTCATGATGTCATCAACACACAAGTCCTGGAAAGATATGCGGTAAAATGACAAAAAATAATTGTTAAAAGGCTATAGGAAAAGTCTTATTGATAGATATCAGAAATAAGTTGTTTGTCTCAAACATTGTCTTGTATAATTCCTTCATAAAATAAATAAACAACTAAATGAGTCTTTTCTCTTTCTCATCCGCATTCAAGCCAGTGATTACTATGATTATCTAGATTTTTATTCATGGCTCCTTGCGTGATAATACTAATTTATGTTTTATGGCCCTTTCTTTAACTTCAACTTTTGGTTACTTAAGTGATTTTTATTCATTTGGCCTAGTTGTTGCTAATAAATTTTAGTTTTATGGATAGTTTTATTCTCTAATTTTTGTATCAAAACTTGCATATCTGTAAAGAAAGCTGATACTGAAAGAAGCTGTTATCTCGAACTGAGCCTAAAGTCATTCAATTTCCGTAGGTATTTGGGTATTTTTACTGCATTTATAATATTATTTTAAAGCCTAAAATTTTATATATAACAACATTTTCATTTTCTGTCATGCTGAAAATATCTTTTGATTTTCAGGATGGGTGATCGTTCTACAAAATTTGTTCAATATCTTCACTGTTTATAAAATATATTTTTCCTATAATTTTCGAAAAATTTATGTTAATTTTTCATTTTGAACTTTCTCCAATCAGAGCTTGCTTAAAGAAACTAAGGTCTGCTTTCTAAGATCTCCAGTCATTTTGGGTAAGTTCAAGAAGATTTTCCGTACTTTGTAGTTTGATTCAGTCAAAACTTTGAAGCATTTGAATGAATGTTATAAATAAAATAAGTCCTAAAAATTTATTTAGATTATTTTTATTCTGTAAGCAGAGCTGGAATTTATATATTCTTTTGACATACAACAAACGTTTTGTATTTCTCTTTTTTTTTTTGCTTGTTTTAAAAAAAGTATCAATTTAACGTAATGTGGGTAGATTCTGTAGAAAGATTTTTTTATAACTAGATAAGATATAAATGAACTGAAGTTCATATGACGGACTGAACTTGAGTGTACTTCTTTCCTGTACATATTCTCTATAAGCATACATCAAATATCTTTTGTTTTACTTCCTTGATTTTCCACAATAAAGATATCTTCTATTTAATAAAGGTTTAGGTTATATAATTTCTTATTCCTTCCAATCAGAAATGATTTTGCCTATGCAAGCATTTTCTGAGCCAAGCATTAATAAAATAATGCAAAAAATAGCCAAAATATAATCTTTTCTTTCAGTTCATGATTTGATCTGTATTATTATTTTTATTTTGCAATTTTCATGTCCTCAGCTTTGATGAATTTGGAATAGTATCCAAAAAAAAAATTAATTCTTACACCCATTTTGGGGGGAGTAAATTATACTTATCGTCATTACGATGGCCTACAAATAAAGTAATTCTTAAAATATTTTCTCATACGGAGGGTAATCTAAGCAAAATAATCAGCCAGGGCACATTGTCCTTGGTCTTCACAAGAAGATGCAGGCAAATAAATGCAACAACTAAAACTCTTAAATAATATTATTATTAATTATTAATGCATACTTAAGGGTACCTTTTAATTATTTCTGTTCATATTATTTCAATTCAAAAAAAATCTTCTAAGTTTTACCTTTTCTGGGAAGTTTCACGCAGAGGGAAAAAAAAAACTGAGTAGTTTTGAATGTAATACCTGAATGGCGGATTTAGTGTAAAATTTGATACAGGTATTTTAGATACATTCCAATCTTCATTCTGTATAGTGCTGTATTTGCTTACAGAGCAAGCAATATAATTCAAAAGGGAAGTTTTGAGGACGAGAAACCCCTAAAAATCTGATATTCTTCATGGAAGTCCTTTTTTTACGTTCACTACATTTCATTATGTATTTCGTTGATGAGAAAGATCAAATATTGTTGAATAATAGAAATATCAATAATCTAGAAGTAAATGAACTTACTTGTTTCTAAGTTACTGTTACATATAGATTATATTGGATTACCTATATATATAATTTGGATTTACCTACATTTAATTTGTTTGATAAAAGTTTGCGCGTTTTTCATTAGCAATAAAAAAGAAGTCTCTTCTTTTCTGACAAAAACACGAAAAGAAAAAATGAAAACTAAATATTTTGCATACACTGTATTGAAGCTGGTTTGACTGGATGCCTTTAGGCGGCAGTTTGGTGTAAATGCTTTCAATAATCTTTTGGTAAATAAGGAGCTGAATATATCTTTCCAGAATACTTGGTTTTAATATCCATGCACCATTTTGTGGAATAGATAGATTTCAGCAACTCGTTACGTCTTATAAATAAAAAGAACACTGAACTTGAATTCGGTAAATTCACCTGAAATAGTTTAGTTTGGAATTCAAAGAAAAGACCAAAAATCCACAAAGACTCATCCGGCAAGATTTTTGCAGAATTTAATAAACGTTCCATTTTGTTTACAAATTTTGACATATCAACCAGTGTTAAATTTTGAAGAATTTTGATGTTAATGCTTTCATCAATTCCGTAGGCCTTTTATCCACAAAAGCATTCAAACACTCTAGTCTTTGAACGATAAAAGTTGAAGGGAAAAAAACTAAGTGAAAATATTCCATTTTGAAGAATAAAATTTTAAAATTAATAATATTTAGCAAGTGTCACCTATAGTATTTGTAACGTCATCATCATCAGTCTTCTCTAATTTGCAACCTCACTTTTCTGTTCTTAAAGGATTTATATAAAATGGCCCATAAAAAATTTGAGGTAAATAGTTCAGAGCTTAACTGAGAGAAGGTGCCCATTTAAAGGCACAAATAAATATATGCACCACTGAACCAGCAGAATGCTATAAAGGATTACTTTCATCTAATGGACCTGTAAGGTCCCGCTCTAGAATGGGACAGTCCGCTTATGGTAGTCACTGTTCCCTGTAGTTGGACCTCCAAATGTCCAGCCAGAAAGAAGTAAACGGCCTGTAGTACCTCAAACATATCCAAAAGTAAAAAACCTGACAGGACTAGGGCCCTGTGATGATTACATGCCATGTGCTGCATGGGAAGCCTATCCTGAATACCTGAATTCTGTCCCCATCAAAATGCTATGACAGAATAAACAGGGTTGATTAAACCAGCCGCCAGAACTATTCAAATGAAATTTTCCTCGCTTTTCGCTAATCTAACTGAGCAACCTTTGTTAATTTATTGAAATATATTAAAATGGGAACTTTAAGGTCATCCAGCGTTATTCAAAGGATTTGCTCTTACCTAATGTGGATCGCAACCTAAGTTTCGAAATGGGATGTGTCCTGCTCTATGAAGTTTGCAATGTCTCAAGCACAGCTCTCAGACTCAAAATGTCTGGGTTTCAGAGATAACCAATGTTTCAAAACAAGAAAGAATCAAAATAAAAAATCTGATTTAAAATTAGCCCAGAACATACGCAAGCATGACGTGCTAGTATATGTAACTATTGTAGCTTCCATCTCGCAATTTAATTCTAACTTTACTCAGAAGGCCTACAAGAAGTGACAGAACGAAACATAGGGAATATTTAAACCAAGGTCGCCAGTGAACTATTCAAACACTTTCTCGCCAATAATTTAAATCATACAAACTTTCGGCAATTATTGACATAATAAACAAATCTGTCTGTTAATAATTTAAAGGATTGCTCTTTACCACGTGACCGCATGTCCCACTTGAATGGACAGTCCTCATTTTATGTAGTAGCTAGGCATCATGTCTCCCCAAGCACAGCTTCGATCAAATGTCCAGTTTCTGAGAGCACCACCAGAAAATAAACAAGAATCCAAAATAAAAAATCCGACGGTAGTAACTAGAAAATAAGATATTTGATTTTATACGCGTTATAATAGTTGCGCATATGTGTTTAGCTTCTCCTTATTCGCACTATACCCTAACTTACTCATACATGAAGACAGAAATGAAACATAGAATATCGAAACCAATGCTGGGTGAAACTATTCAAGCCACACTCAACATACAAACTTTCAGGAAGAATATTAATTTATGCATAAATTAAATCTGGTCAATCCAGCAACAGAATGGCAGCGATTGTTTTACCTATCGTGTGACTGCACCTGTTTTGACAGTCCTGTTTATGGTAGTTTGTACCAACTCTCAAGCACAGCTTTGGACTTAAATGTCTAGCTTTAAGAGAGCAACCTACTCAGGAAATAAAACAAGAAGAATCAAAAAATAAAAAAAAAACTTGGGACGGTGTCTGAGAGCTCGGTGATTATTTATATACGCGTAATGCAAGGTGTATATGTAAGTTGGTCAGAAGCCTCTGGTCTCAGAATTAATTCTAATCTCATCATACTACGAAGTGACAGAACGTAGAAAGTCAGGAAGTCATTTAAACCGAATGTCGCTGGTGAACATTCAAACACTTTCAAAGCAATAAATGAACATACAAACCTTGTATAATTATTGAATAGGCGTCTCTGCCTGTGTATAATGCACCTCCTGCAGAAAGGATTCTTTTTTCATGAATATATGGATGATCTAGAAAACAGCAAATAGCAAGTCCAGTTTATAGAGCAATGTTAATTACATGTAAATTTAAGAAATCCTGCAAAGAATTTCATTGTTTTAAATCACATCAAATATACTGAAGTAAAAGTATTTTACCAAAAAAATGCAAGATTGCAGAATTATTTATCATGCTCATTAATGTTCTTTTCATTAAACTTCGTCTCGTTTACGACGTATCGAACTATCGTATTTTAAGTTTAACTAAAATTTAATCAATATTTTGTAATTTGGAGCTGGACAAAATTACGCAGAAATCCATAAGCATCTCACATTCTATGTCCTCTGAATGAAAACGACGGCCCTCTTTTCCAAACAGGAGGGTCATCTTATTAAATAGCAAAAATGTGATCCTGAAGGGTTAATGAACAGAAACCAAGAAATATGTGTTTTCTGAATTTACATACCAAAATTAAAAATGTCCTGTTTTGAGAGAAAAAATTAAATGGTCACTTTATCTTACTCCGAACGACAGCCTGCTATGCCCAATAATATCCTTGATGAGTGACGGCCAACCTCTGGCGCCTAGCTACTCTTTCTTAACGTCATTTAATTCTATTTTCTGTAGATACTAACTACGCAGCACGGTAAACGGCCGATCAGCTTCGCCGTTTACAAAATGCTAGTTCCATGCGTCAGACTACGGCAGATCTGCCTTTAAACTTCCAATTGTATTTCGACCATAAATTTTTGTAACGCGACAGACTACAGTGCCAATATCCTGGATGAGACGGCCAACCCTTGGCGCCTACTACCTTCTCTCAACGTCATCAATCCTTTTCTGTAGATAATAACTACGCAGCACGTAGTAAACGGTCGATCAGCTTCGCCGTTTACAAAATGCGAATTCCATGCGCTGACTATGGGTGATCTGCCTTGGCACTTACATTTCAAGGACCACAATTTCTGAAATGTGACATGGAAAGTGCCTGAATATCTCTGATGAGGTGTAGACGGCCAACTCCCTTGGCGCCTACTACTCTTTTCTTAAACGCTCAATAACTTATTTTCTGTAGATACTAGTTCACATGCAGCATGGTAAAATGGGTCGATCAGTTTCACTGTTTGTTTAAACAGTTCCACGCGCTACTGACTATGGTGGATTCGGCCTTTTGGCTTCCTACTGCAGATTTCTCGACCATAAATTTTGAACGTGACACAGCCTACAATTAAGCATTATCTCTGATGAGGTGTAGACAGTTTTCAACTCCTTGGCGCCTACTTACTCTTTCTTTCAACGTCATCAAACTACCTCTGTAAGCCTAACTACGAAGCACGTAGGTACGGTCGATCAGCTTCGCTGCTTCATGTCACTAAGTTCCACGCGTCAGACTATGGTGATTCGCCTTTGGTGAACTCACTTACTTCCGACCAGGCAAATTCCCCTGAACGTGGACAAACTATTGGTGCCCAATATATCCTTGATGAGTGTAGATTGCCAACTCCTGGCGCCTACTACTCTTTCCTTACCAATAACCTTTTCTAGATAACTTACGTGGCACGTAGTAACGGCCGATCAGCTTCGCTGTCATAAAATGCAGTTCCGGGCGTCAGACTACATGGTAAGTAGGATCTGCCTGGTGAACTCACTTAAGGTTCGACCATATAAATTTCTGAACGTGAGCAGACTACAGTGCCCATTATTCCTGATGAGGTGTAGACGGCAACTCCTGGCGCCTACTACTCTTCCCTTTCTAACGTCATCAATCCCTTTCTGTAGATAATAACCATGTAGCACGTAGGTCTGGCCGGATCAGCTTCGCTGTTTACAAATGCTAGTTCCACGCCAGACTATGGGGTGGATCTGCCTTAGTGAACTCTTCCACTTACTCTGACTACAAATTGAATGACAGCCTACAGTGCCCAGATTTGATGAGGTGTAGATGCACAGCCAACCTCTTTTGGCGCCTACTACTCTTCCTCTTTCAACGCTACCTGAACTTTCTGTAGATACTCAATTACGTAGCAATGTAGTAAACGCAATGATCAGCTTCGCTTACAAAATGCCAGTTCCACGTCAGACTACAGATCTGCCTTTTGGTGAACTCTAGCCTCTTGCATTTCGACCACCCCTGAATGCGACAGCCTACAGTGCCTAATATCCTGATGAGGTGTAGACGGCCAACTCCCTTGGCGCTCTACTACTTCCTTTTCAAACGTCATCAATCCATTTTCTAGATACTAACTATGGAAAGGTAGTAACGGTCGATCAGCTTCGCTGTTTACGAAATGCTAATTAATGCGTGAGACTATGGTGATCTGCCTTTGATGAATACCAATTTCTGACTCTTCACCTAGAGCGAAAATCATTCCCAATTGAATGATGTGGTTCCCTGTCTTTTCAGGTTTATATTATCAGCCATTGACACGTGCGCTTTACAGCACCAGGCTGTTACCAAGTTGCGAGAGGATATGGCTGGTCATAATGTTTTGACTCCTCAGGTACATTGAAATGAATACAACCTTGTTATTTCATTCAAATAATATTAATAGAATAGAGAAATTCCTGAAATAGAAAATTTTTTGAACCGGCTCTAGTCTAGCATATCTAGCCAAGTCTACAGATCAAGGACTCGTGATAAAAAGAGAAAGTGTGGCATTGATGAAAGTTGTCTGGAGTGCTCAAAGCTATTCTCATTTTATATAAAGTGAAAATTGTTAGGCTGCCTTCCTGAGGAGTTTGATGGAAGATGGTCCAGAGTTTGAAGTTCCGTTTGAGGAAGAGATGATGTGGAATTTTTCTCTTCTAACTGAAGTTCGATAAAGAATGCTTTAATTTTTTTTAATATAATCTGAAATTTTTAATCAAATGTTAGTCAGTGCCTTGCAGTTATTATACTGAGACAACCACCCAATTTGATAGAATATAACCTATTCATAACTCTAATATTGATTACAATGCAAATCCTCAGAAAGTCTGAGTTCCTGACTTGACTAATTTAATGATAGATTACTGGTATTTGAGAAATGTATTTGTAATGTCTGAATAATATAGTGCTCGTACATGTCGCATAAATATTTGGTTAAAATTAGCTAAAAATGAGGCTCAATTTGCAGAACATAGCAAAATATTATTATCTGAAAAGTTTTATGCAAAAAATATTCAATAGTTTGAGATATTTTGTGCGCAATATCAAAACATATTTTGAGATGGAAGCGCTTAAACATATGGTCATTCAATGTTTGTTAGAGCTGATTTATCAATTTCTATAATTATGGGAATTTTATGGGGATTATTTTAAATTGTTCATAAAATGTAAGTGAATAATATATACAAATAGAATCAGAAAACTTTAAAGGTTTACAGCTTAAAAAATATTACTAAGCATTTATTTGAGAAAATCGTTTAAAAATGAAACAGAAGCATGAAAACAAGAAAAGGAAGAAAATAAGAAAAAACGAGTTGCATGCCAATTAATAAATGAAAAATCATTTTGTTTTTTACTGAGAAAATAGCGAAGTCATGCGATAAAAAAAATCTAGCAAAAAACAACGCAAGCTGAATCTTTTTCCGTATTGTTAATTTTTTCTACTGTGTCACTCTGTCTTCAGTAGCGTGGTATAAAAATATAACTGGATTTCCTGAGGACACTTAAGAAAAGAAACTTTTAGCTTTCCTGATAACATTAACTTTGTTAATTAATTTAGTTAATTAATAATTAATTACTGTCAAGACACTTCAGTTATATTTGGTTAAAATCTGAGAATATCCAGGTTTTATTTCATCGAAAAATTTGCAACAAATTACCTGATCAAAAATTGCATTTCTAAGAATTGAGAATTTGGTGAGAAGTATACTTTAAATGTTGAACGTAATTGTTAATTGAAACGTTTAGTCTTCGAGCAAAAAAAATGAAAAGTCCATTATTAATAATTTATCCTGGCTTTGAGAGTTCTAAAACATAAACATAATTTTCCCATAATATTAATTTACTTTATCATAATATGCTTACATTATTAAATTTCTTCTGAATTATTGGTAAAACTCTTTACATTATTAAATTTACGGATTCTGTTTGTAAAATTATAAATTTTGAAGCTCATTACTGAAATGATTATTTTTATTTATTATTGTGAATAAAATATACTATAATTTGGGGAATAAGTCCTTTTCCTTGTTTTTCACGTCGCTTCATCGTGAAATATTGGTTTAAAACCATGGGGTTTGTAGTTCATTTGGTGGTGGCCTGAAATCATTCCGCCACTAAATACTACCAATTACTAGGCAACAATTAGATTCTGCTTTTCAAATGCCTGGTGAGCTTCTTGATTTTGAAATGCAATAATATTTGAATTTCCAACAGCAAGGAATGATAATAAAGCACGTGTCTGTAGGATTGCTCAGCCAAGTAAACAACAATAATTTCTCTGGCTTCTTCTAGAAATTCCAGGAGAAATTAAACTATTTATTGAATAAAGCCAATTATGTTGTTATTAACTGATTCATTGTGCATTCTCATCTTTAATTTGTGTATTTTAAAGAAAGCCAGTCTGATTCCAAATATTTAAAGATTTTATTCAAAAGTGAGCTCACGCTGTCTTCTGGTAATATATGATTGAAAACAATATATGAAAAAGTGCATTATTTGTGCTGCCCTCTGGGCAACGTCAAGTTGTAAATACAAATTTTAAAATTCCTCCGTTTTAAAAATCTGTTTTACCGAAGAATATTTCACGTAATTATGTACAAAATCTAGGCAGGAACAAAGGTCTAGGTTACGGCACCATAAAAACCTTAAAGGTGCCGGAATTTTCTTTTGACTTCATAACAAATAAGTTCATGATAATTAGAGACAAATTTTCAGAAGCCTATCACTTCAAAATAATTTTACGCAAGTTAGGGTAATAACATTGTCGCATTGCTACGCTGAGAATGCAAACTGATAATCAACCACATGAATAAAAACTTTTCATAAATGTTCTCAATTTCTGTCAAAAGAATATCTGAGTGAGAGAAGCATAGGCAAAATTAAGTGAAGAAAATAATTTATTATTTGTATAATAAATCTATCGCTGCTTTCCTTATCAATTCATGATTGACAAAAATAACATAAAATAATTATAATTATGCATAATATTGTGGAAAATCTTTACTCGTGGCTTTTAATAAGTTATATCTTAATTGTATTTCTAATAATGAGTCTAACAGGTAATGAAAAATCTTGAGAGAATCTGACTAAATCATTTCTTACAAAATTGTGGTTTTATTTAGGAAATATAGCATAACACCGGTAACAGGAAAACACTAAAACTTTCTATTTTTCATGTTAAGATTGCGTTATGCCGAATTTGAACCGGTCAATTTTTTATCCTGATTGTAAAGTCTTCCATTTAATCATAGCAACAAAAGAGGTTTCATTTAAGTTCATGTATTTCATGGATTTTCATCGAAATTCCATTCATCTACCAGCCAACTGAATTTCACTGTTTATACAAATGGATAACATCTTCGGTATCAAATGAGCCAACAATGTCAACTGTTTCAAAAATAGTATTTGATTTTAAATAGAAAGTTTTTTCCTGGCCCACTTAGTGGTTCACAATGTGCCAAGTAGCATGCTTGGATTCCCAATAAATATGTATCGTAAAAAATTGAGCTTGGTTCCTCAGACACTCCAAAATAAAACGTTTCATCCATAGATTGAGCTTCTGTCTGTGATTCTCATACCAAAATCTATTGGAACAAATGTTGATATCACCTTTCTGCTCTATTGAGCTAATAAAAGCATACTGATGGACTCTAGTTTGATGACATCGGTAATCAATCAAAGAACTGCTTGCATTTCCAAGAACATTGAAGCTGCATTCACTGCTGCCGGAAATCTGTGGTCTTCCCATGCAATCTGTCACTATCATCATCAATATAGTAAAATTCTAGCATGAATGAAATAATTTCTGACCAAGCAGTGGCTGATATTGGTACATTTGAAATCAGAAGTTTGGCTTCTTTCCGTCTGATTGTGGGTGTAATAATTTAGAGCTCCTTTTGACTGCGGAATAAATACCACTTCCTAGGGATGTCCATCTCGTGGATACAATTTTATGCTTGTTGCTACTATATTGACCTAGTCACAGACCAGGCCTGCTGAGATAAGGAGGGTGAAAATACATTAGGTGTGGAGTGTGATCATACCACCACGTAGGATAGGCTGATAAAGCTGTAAACATCAGGTCTGCTGGGCAATTTCAACAGCTCAATAAAAAAATAACCAAATGATATCTCTGTGAACTTACTAAAAATCTGTCTCAAATATACATTTTCTGAATCCTAGAGTGCTAATCCCTCTTCAAATAAAGGTGACGCTTGTAGTATCTCAATGTACCTTGTCTGTTAAAGCCACTAAAGTATTAAAGAAAAGAAATAAGTTCTCCGGACATTCTTGCCCACTTGTTCTGCAGTAATCAGCATTGTAAGGTCTGCACTCCAGACTGAACTTCAAGTTTCACGTCTATCAAATCAGCCACAAATACAAACTTATGCTTCGCCAAAACAGCCAAATTCTTAATTGTGGACTACTTGGAATTCATCCTAAGTTCAAGGAAATGCATCTCTTTCCGTCCTGGGATCTGGAACGTCTTCAGCACATCTTGGAGAGAGTGTTGTAAGTGACTGACGACTGGAAAGAACCTTCTTTCCAGGGTACAGCCCATGATGTCAACTTGCTGTAAAATTAAAAAAATGTACCGTTCATTTAATTAGCTAATTAATTAAATTTATTAATTAAGATTAATAAGTTATCTGAAATAATAATACCTTCCAATATTATACTTTTAGTTTTCTTTATGAAAAGATACAAATAGTCTTTCTTTAAAAATATTTGTACGTAGTTTAAAGAGACTTTCTACTCAGCAGGTTTATCATTTAACTACTTATCGATTGCCTTGTATTTGCTTATATTGCATGAGTATTTCATATACTATTTATTTTAAGATTAAAGCTTTCTAAGGTTTGAACTGCCATACAAAAACTAATTAAAAAATAGCAACTGCATTTACATAATAGAAATCTTGGAAAATATTTCTGATATTCGATTCATTGTAAATTTACATTGATATAAGATATCAAATCTTTTTACTATTTTTTATATGTAAATATATATAATGTCATTCAAAACACTTTATTTCATTTTAGATTTTTTGAATTTTGTTTTATAATTTTGCAGAAATTTTTTTGTTAAAATGATTTTAGTTTTTATAAAATGAAACAAGATAGTGCAACCATAGGAAAATATTGCGGCTAAGAAATTTCTGTGATGTAATCTTATAATATAAAAATGTAACTGTCTGTGTGTCTACAAATAACTCCTCCTTAAACGTAAGGAATCTAAAGGACATGAAATTCTGTACATTATATTGGCTGTTTTGTAGATTACAAGGAAGTCCATAATTCTGAGGGTGCCAAGCAGTCACTCTTAAGTTGATTTTTTTTTTTCATACTGCCAGCTCTGTTTTGGAAAGAGTAGTTGTAATTAAGGCTAAGTGGTAAGTTTCATTCCTGTGAGATGACAATTTTCAGTTCACTCAAATTAAAGGTATGATTCTATTTGTAATTGTTCATTCTCTGTCGATTAATCTGCTGATTAATCTGAATCATTCTTTTCATTACTACATACATTGGGATATATTTCTATGTCAATCTGTGTTATTCTTCTAACTAAGAATAATTAATTCTTCATTAAATTAAATAATGAAATTAGCTGCTATTGCTTCCCAATGCTTAGACATATTTTGCTAATAACTCTAGCCATTTATTGCAATTACAGTTATTTTGTTCATATCTTAAAAAAGGAAGGCAGAAAAATTACTTTTACTGATATGTCTCCATTGCTGTTAATGTTTTTCTTCTGGTTGTTATTAACGCTTAAAAAAATATTTTTTAACGCAATTCCCTAACAATACGTTTGTTCTATAGAATTAAGTTCAAGCCACATGATCTCCGCGCGTGCTTTTCGCTTAAAGTGTTAAAGTTAATAAAGAAAATATTGTCTTTGGACATAAACAACAAAGGAGACTTTTTACTTCCGGTTTCGCTTGTCGTAGTATTCCTTTTAAGTAGATGGTTACACAGTGATCCATAACACGTTATTGAATTATTCTTTCGATATTGTATGTTTAATTTCACCAATTTTTGTACTGATCCTAATGAGTGTGTGGTAAGCCCTCTGAGTTTTTTCAGTCCTGTTCCTATCGTAGGAAGAGGACGAAGGGGAGGGGAAAAAGATGTTTTAACAGCTCATCTGTCGCAAGAGTTCCTCCTAAACGTCTAATCCATTACATGAAATTTGCAAAATTAATTCTGGGATCCGTTTCTTCTAAAAAAAATTACTCTTAAGATAACACTCAATAATTTGTACTAATAATTCGGCGTTTATCTCAATTCTTTCTCCAATAGTTCCAGAAAAATATACTGTATGGATTATTTGTCTTAAAGTGCAGAAAATTTTATCTTTTAACGATCCAACGAAATGTCATGAGTTCTTTTCTTAATTTAATAAGCATTCAACGAGCTCTCTATATAATAATAATTGTGTAACATTGTTTTCTTGTTATTATATTAAATTCAAACTACCATCGTTTTATCAAATCCTCATTCCGTATTTCTTACCTATCAGAAAGTTATGATAAAAGCATTATGTTTTGAATGTTAACAGAAGGCATAGTTCCTTTATTTTATGTTATTCTCTAGCATATACCTCGCAATATTTTAAAATTACAAACCATTGATGTTAATTTTCATCTTTCCAATGATGTTCCATTTAATCTTTAAAAAAATTTTAAATGATCACAATGAGTGCGTAAAATCCTCTTGCTGGAGCCCGCTTCCCACCCTGGACGAGAGGGGCCTGAGGAGAAAAAGAAAGCATGTCTACCACGTGGTTTTTTTCTGGTCGAAGAGAAAAACACTAAAAAAGAGAGAATTGTAGTCCAGATAATGGCACAAAAAAATCCAAGATATGAAAGAGTTTTTGTTGTTGCCCAGCAACCACAGGGAAGGGAATGAGTAATGAAGGACTACAGATTCTGGCTAGGTGGTTCAAACTAAGGAGAGAAATAGCTAGCTGGTATTTTGCACTGCTGGTTCAAGGGTCATTAACGAAAATCAACGAAAAACGCCTGCTGAAAACTCTTTATTAAATTGAAAATGTTATATTAGTACTTGAACTCAAAATATTTGCATCCGAGCAACAGCAACAGCTGGTTTTATATAAATCTGAATGGTTTAATTTGATATCCATATTATATGCAATTAAATCTCTTCTAATTTGCATCATTTAATTGCTGTAGTATCTAAAACATTTATTTTGAAAAAAAATAAATAAATCTTCCTCGTTACAATATTCGCAGTATTACCTACTTTTGATTTCCTGGCATTTTTTCTGCAATAATTATTTTGTATTTTTTTCCTTCAGCAGGGAGAAGGAGTTAAGCTCTATGCGGGTAGGTAGGTTGAGGTTTAATGGAGCTATTTTGGGCTGAACTGGCGCCAACTCAAAATGTTAAAAAATTCAAATTACAGTGGTACTAAAATTTTAAAATCCAAAAGGAAAATGTGAAAAAGAAATTGTTTGAAATGATCCAGATGTAAAAAAAGCAAAAAAAAAAATAAGCAAGATTAAAAAAGATTTTGGACACAAACTTTTATTTTTGCTTTGTAAACTGTAATGTTTCACAGTCTATATAACATGGAGCCTATCAGTGATCTAAGGATATTCTATTGTTCGCCATAACATCACGCATATAACTAATGGATATACATACTAGTATGATCTTATTGAATGATATATTTCTTCTAAATCGAAATTTGTTAAGACGGTTTACATGGTTTATACAAACTGAATTTGAGAAAGTTAAAAAAACCATGTAATCATCTATCGGACCACGACATGCCTCGTTTTATCACGGTATAAAAAAATGCATTTATTAGTCATTTTATTTAAAAAAATCGAATCTATTAAAACAAATTTTTTACGTGGGATGATGCTTTTTACCCAGCAGCCAACAGCATACTTTTCCAAATTTTTCTTAATAGATCTCGCTTCCGAGTAGAAGTCTTTGAAACTGGAAGATTTGAAAATCCTACGATAATATGAACTTTGCTCCTCTCGATCCATTAAAAGAAAGCAAGCAAGAAAACAGAGATGATATTGCTTTGATACCTGAAGAGAGAAGAAGAAGAAATAATAACTCGAACAAATCTGAAAATTTTTAGATAAGTTGGATTTCATTAATTAAGAAATTATAAACTCTACTTCGTATCTCATTATGTATCGACGTTTCGACTGATGCTAATTATTGTTAAAGTCATCGTGAAATAATTATTACCGATTTTAATTAAAGGTTTTAAAAGTAGATATTCTTACAAGATTAAAAAAATAACCCTTGTGCCTTAGTGTTTTTGCAACATAACAATTTTATCTTATAAAATCTTAGAATAAAACCGAAGCTATGATTCGTGTTGTTGAAAATAGGGATGCAAAATTTTTATTAATTCAATTTATAATACGATGGAGCCTGGTGTCTGATAAAAATAAAAATAAATTATATTTCACTGAGGCTGCATATACTTTTGTTTTGTTTCCATGTTGAGAATACAACATTTCCATCTTCTACAATGCTAGTTAAAATTACTTTATCTATTATTATTTATTAAAAATTCATCCTGGTTTGACATTTTGTCAGAAATTTTTTTCAAAAACAGCAGCCTAGTGTGTCAGTTAATAAAAGCTGTTTTTTAGCTCATAAAACATACTTAAAAAAAATAGGATTTTAAAAATATTTCCTCGTGTTTTATTCTTAAATTGGTAGTCAAAGACAATCTAATTCTTAAAAATCGGGCTTTTTTAATTATTCCTAGTAATCAAAGAAATAATTAAATCATTTTAATAACAGATGGATTTAAGTTAATATTCTTACAATAATCAAGGAAATAGTAATTATCCTATTTAACTATATACCTGGTTAAATTTATATTGGTAATCAAAGAAATCTAGCTCTGAGTTCGGTATGCGGTGATAAAGATAAAATAATCAAAGAAATGAATGCTTATTCACTTAATCATCTTAGTGAATTAGTAGTATCCCATCAGAAATAATAAAAAATAGTGATATTTCACATTTTATTCGCAGGTACGGTTCAACTATCTAATACTTTTGGAACTTATAATGTAATAAATATATAATCATGATTTACATTCTTAAGCATGGCTATGAAAGTTGATGAAAAGAATCCTGAATTATCAAGCATTTCTAAAAACAAAAACAGAAAGAAAAAGAGCTAAAGTAGGTTTTAAAAATAGAATTATATCCAATTCATACAGTACCTATAATTAACAAGGTATGGAAAGCTATATTAAATGGGAAGAAAAGTAAAATATGAATGTTAGATGTCGTCTTTAACAAGCAACACCGCCTATCTCGATTTTTTGAAATTTCAAAGGGATGACATCTTTTCAACCAGTGATGAATATTTTGAAATGTTTTTTTCAAATCTGCAAGTGAATACTGGTCCTACAGTTAAAAATAATCTGAAATATCTCGTATTGATCGCGAAAAATTGAGTATTTTCTTCCTCTGAAAATGAGGAAGAAAATACTAATTTTTTCGCAACCAAGACGAATATTTAAGTTTTTTTCAAATCTGGCCGGAAACCGCTGGCTCCTGCTATACTGTCAGATGTTAAAAGATTCCGGAAATATTCATGCTATTGGTCAAAGAAAATTGAGTACTTTTCTTTCTTTTTGAATTGAAGAGGACATCATCTCCTTTTCTGGAACAATGACGAAAATTTGAAATGTTTTTTCAAATCTGGCCGGAACCTGCTGTCTCCTGTTTATATCAGATGTTAAAAAATTCAGAAATATTCGTTATTGGTTGCGAAAAATTGAGTATTTTCTTCCTCTTTGAAATTTCAAAAAAATGAGATAGGTGGTGTTAACAGTTAAGACACGATGTACTACATTATTGAAATTAACACAAAAATCTATGAAATGTAAGAATTTCAAATTAACGCCATAAAGCAAGGGGAAAAACTACTGAATGAAAAACAGAGACACACAAAGTTAGAAAATAAAGATAGAGAGAGAGAGAGAAAGATTTTCTTATCAATAATAATAACTTTTCTTACGAATCAATGTACTTCGATTAAATTGCTTCAATCTCACATAATTTGCAAGCTTTAAGTTTATGACAATTTTCAGTTTTTGAGAAAATTGTTTAATAAAAATTGTATTGATAATTTATTTTCAATTTATAAGGTAAAAGGCAGGATTTAAGAATACAGCTTAAGCTAAACATCAAAGTCAGCCTAATATTTCCTGGAGTTTCTTGTGTTCTTTAATTTTATACTGCAAGAATCTTGTTTTTCAGCCGCAGTTGAGTAAATCAGTGTGAATGAGGGTGAGGGATCCGTGAGAAATAGTTTTAGAAATTAATTTTGAACTTTAAGTTTTAAATAAGATAAATAATTTTTAAAAAATGTTATTTCTTTGGTTAAATTTGTTTTAAAAATATAATTGTATTGCATTATTAAATAATGTTTTTATTATTCAAAAGTAATTTTAAAATGGCAAAATGTAAGTTATGAAAATATTTATCACTTTACAACATAGATGAGGAAATTTCCATGAATATCTTTTACTGAAAAAGACATTTTTTTTTGCTTTATGTCATTAAAAAGTGTGATAATTTTTAGCATAATCTTAGCATCTTTGATCTAGCAAAACTTTTTGACTTTTTCATATTATTTTACCTAATACAATTAACTGGCTCATAAATTATATTTAAATCGATTTTGATGAAATTTTAAATCGATTTTGCTCTAACTGTAGAAATACATGTTTTAGTTCACGGTAATTTTGATTTATCATAATACTATTCAGTTTTATTAATGATAAATTGCTTATATGAATTATATTATTTAAAATTGATAACATTAGAATTCTTGCTAGGATATTATTTCCAGAATTTTGCATTATTTTAAAGTTTTGATTTCCATATATTATTTGACATGATTTTTGTAACAAATCTTTAAAAAGGAAAGAAATATTTAATTCGTTAGTATCAATACAATATACATAATCTAAGTTTGAAAATGCAAATATTAAACAAGAATTCGAGCTTTGACTTAAACTCACGTGAAATTCTAGTGATGCAGGGTTGAGGCAAGAAGAAAGTTATACGAGATGGAAAAAAACTGTGAGATTTAAATAAGTTTTCATCGAATTTCTGTTTATGTCATGATCCTACGTAATTATATGCTTTCAAGGTCATCAATTAAATACATCTTCTGGAACGGAAACACAAATAAGAATGACATATTTAAAGCATTTTTATTTGCCAAAAAAATGTCTCAGGGTTGCGGAAAATGACTGACTAAATGACTAGCAGTTTCTAATGCACAAAAAATGCACTTTTTACAGATTTCATAATTATTTGCAGTTGGGTACCAAAATTTTTTTTAAAAAATGCATACTTGAGTGCAAAATAAACAGCCGTAATTTCAGAAGATAAAACAGAAGTTAAAGAGTGTAGTTTATAACTCATGATGTGACCATTAGTAAAAAATGCGCAGCCAACATGGTTCAAGGATTTGGAACCATCCGTAAAAACTGGTTGATAAGACTGATAAAATTGTCGATGTTGATTAAAAAGTGAAATTAAAACCAAGTTATTGGAGTCCGACTTGGTAAAATTTCCAAAAGGGTTAATGTAAGATATGCTGTTCTCCATCCATGGAGGATGGCCACAAAAATCATTTGTGTGAGCCCTTACATCATGAAAAGTGTCTCGAAGTATATTACGCATACGCAGTCCAAAATGAGGGGTGCATGAGGGGCGGGCATTGAAGAGGCGATTATTATTGCCATTTAATAATGCCCCACGTAAAGGATGGTTGTCGTTTGACAGAATACGAAAGTAATAAGAAAGAGACAATTTATCTCTTCTAGATGATAATGATGGTTCAAAAGCCTCCGCATATAAACTAGGTATAGGAGATGTTCGGAAAGCTCCTAAACACAGCCTTAGAGCTTGATGATGAACATAATCAATACGTTTCAAGTAAGAAGGTCGAGCATAGCCATATACTACACTTCCATAGTCTATCATAGACCGGATAATGCTTCGATAAACACGAAGCAAACATGAACAGTCTGCTCCCCAGGAAGTATTGGACAGAGTTCTTAAAATATTTAATGATCGAAGACACCTCTTCCGTAAGCTGGCAATGTGCGGAAGGAAAGTCAAACGTTTATCAAATACTATACCCAAAAATTTATAGTTCTCTTGGAAGCGAATAGGGACACCACTCAAAAATAATTCTGGGTCAGGATGAAGAGGCCGCTTGCAAAAGTGTATGCCTATTGTTTTTTGTGAAGAAATAGTAAACCCTCTTTTATTTGACCACTCAACAATATTGTTGATGGCTGTCTGAAGCTGTCTTTCTATTAGTTGCATGTTGCGAGCATAGCATGAAATGTGCAAATCATCAACGTAAAGATTCTTTTGTACAGTTTGTGGGATTACTGATAAAATGGGATTGATAGCTAAAACAAAAAGGGTCGCACTTAAGACACAGTCCTGAGGAACACCTTCTTCCTGGCAAAAAATATTGGAATAAGTATTCCCAATCCGGACTCTAAAAAATCTTTGCTTTAAAAAGTTTTGAACAAATACAGGTAAGTTTCCTCTAAAACCAAGATCGTATAGATTTTTCATGATGCCATACCTCCAGGTACGATCATATGCTTTGAAAATATCGAAGAAAATAGACCCTAGATGATTTCGTTTTAAAAAAGCAACGCGAATATATGTTATTATCAATTGTGGATCGTGACTTCCAAAACCCACTCTGGAAAGGAGATATGCATTCATTCTTTTCTAGGATGTGTACCAATCGTACATTTACTATTCGTTCAAAAAGTTTACACATGCAACTGGTTAGGGCTATTGGTCGATAATTTAGCGGATCCTGTGGTTTCTTTACCCGGCTTCGGTATAGGAATAATAAAAGCATGTTTCCAACAATCTGGAAAGACATGTTCTTTCCAAATGAGATTAAACATGTAAGGAATATTTAGAAGGGAGTGTTCTGAAAGATGATGAAGCATAGAGTAGGTTACCTCATCAGGACCAGGTGAAGTGTGTTTAATAACAGATAATGCTGTGTGCAGTTCAAAGATAGTCAGGTCAGTATTGTAAGATAGATGTTTTGTCGTCTGGAAGCGCAACTTAATGCGTTCCGTACGATTTTTATGCGTGAGGAAAGGTTCGGTATAGTTACTTGCTGAGCAAATAGAGGCAAAAGCTTCAGCAAGAACATCCACCATTTCTGAAATATTTCGAACTTCCTGGCCGTTCTCTCGCAGACAGGAGATGCGTTTTTCGGGATAAATACCACACGCCCTTCTAACATTATCCCGCATATCTTTTGCTGTAACAGAGAAATTAATACCGGACACAAATTTAATCCAGTATCCACGTTCACTTTTCCGCCTAGCCCACCGTGCGATGCTTTTAGCTCTTTGAAAGGCTATTTGATTAGCCGAGGTTGCATGCCGTCGGAAAACATTCCAGGCTCTTCTTTGGTCCCGATTGGTATCAGTGCAATACTTATTCCACCATGGTTTCCAATTCTTAGGGAAGCTCAGTCCCGATTTGGTAAAACTGGCATCTGCAGCTGAAATTATGGTTTCAGTAACCAAGTTGACTACTTCATTAAAATTTTCACCCTCCACCATGTTGCGAGTAATCAATGCTCTTAATGCGAAATTTGTCCAATCAGCTCTATGAAACAAGTAGCGTGTTGGACGTTGAGCATCGTTAGAACCGACATTCGCACGGTCCAAAAAAATTGGGAAATGGTCACTGTCACGCAAGTCAACTCCAACTCTAAAGTTAAAGTAAGGAGCAAGAGACGGCGTGCATAGTGCGAGGTCCAAAGAGTGGAAAGTTCTACTTCGTTGATGGAAGTAGGTGTCTTCTCCATTGTTAAGTAGGCAAAGATAGTGAGTATTAACAAGCTCCTCAATTTGTCGTACACGAAGATTTGTATTCTTACTGCCCCACAATGGGCTATGACCATTAAAATCCCCAATAACGATAAAAGGAGTAGGCAATTCATCGACTAATCTGTTGAGATCTCTGTCATTGACACTAGTACTCGGTGGCAAGTATAGGGTGCAAACAGTTACTAAATTGGAAAACATAACTCTAACCGCTACAGCCTGCAAATTTGTATATAAAGTGATGACAGATGAAGGAGTATTATGGGACACTAGGAGAGCAACGCCCCCCCCCCCCAGAAGCTTGACCAGATTCATTTTCATTATCTTTTCTGACAAGGCTATAGCGTTTGATTTGTGCAATATCAGCAGGTTTCAAGTAGGTCTCTTGAAGTGCAATGCAGACTGGATGCACTTCATAAATCAAGTCTTTAATGTGATAAACCTTGCTGCGGAGACCACGGCAGTTCCACGAAATCACGCAGGCCATCAAGAACAGTTTTTATCTGGAGGTTTTTTAGGCGTTTCTTTACTTTTCGGAACGTTCCTTTAAGCAGAGGAGGAATCCAGTCCCATATCAGATTCAGAAGAAGTATTTGATTTCAAAAAATGTTTGGCATCACGAGTTTTCTTGGAGCTATTCTCAAGAGTTTTTAATTTTTTTTATTTTTTACAATGTCCGTTTTAGAATTACTAGGAGTTGGTTGCTTCGATTTTTTTGGTGAATTATTCTTCATACTAGTGGTAGCTGTCGGAGCAGTAAAGAACTTAGATGGCAATGTTGAAAGGGGAATAGATACTGGTAGTTGCAAGCTATTTATCTCTGATGTGTTGTTGCTAATTTTTGGCTGCATTTGAACTGTAGAGGAATAGGAAACGCCAACTTTCGGAGTTCTATCCTTTACAATTTGTCTTGCTTCAGGAAAAGTAATATTACTTTTAATTTTAACTGCAATAACTTCTTTTTCAAAAATCCATGTAGGACAAGATTTTGAAGATGCAGCATGGGGACCAGAACAATTTCTACATTTGAAAGTGTCAGAAGTACAAACATTTGTTTCGTGACCAGATTCAGAGCATGTACCACAAACAGGGTCAATACGCCGACATGACAGTTGGGAGTGCCCATATCTCTGGCATTTGAAACACCGAAGAGGATTGGGAATATATGGACGAAGTTTGCAATTTATGTATCCTGCTTTTATAGATTTTGGCAATACCGGTCTCTGAAAAGTTAAAACAACGTGTTGTGTAGGAATATGTCGACCGTCACGTCGAATGTTTATACTACGTGCGGCACAAACATTTTGATCACGTAGTTCTTCCAAGAATTCTGCTTCTGTAACATGTATAAAATCAGGGTTGGAAAGCACACCACGAGAGACATTCAACGCTTTATGAAATGACGTTTCTACTGGAAAAGTACCCGGATGCGTTAATTTTCTAATTACGGAAGCTTGTTTGGAGTCAACTTGTACCAGAATATCACCAGATCACAATTTCTTAACATTTTGTATTTCACTAATACATGTTGTAAGGAGTTTTTGCACCAGAAAAGGGGATATCGTATGAAAAGTGTTTGGAGTGTTGATCAACATGTAACGAGTAGATGAATTGGCTTCGACGACGAAAGACAAAGAATCCATAAGATATTGGTACAGATTCGGGCTCGACGGCATCGTCCACCACGGGGCCCAACAAAGGATAGCAGCCACCGGCTCTGGGCATTCCCAGCCTCAGCGCTTACTATGATGCTAGTCGATACCTATAGGTTGGGAGTCACCCCCGGGGACAGTGACCACCCTTAACGCTAAGCCAAGCCCAAGGAGTGACCCCTTCGCTTGATCCCTAGCAGTCTAACCACAAAGGTGGCTAGGTAGCAGCCGATTGATACACTGGGGACCACAGTTCACCACCCGTCTAATGGGTCGCCACGCACGGCCAACACGTGGGAGTATATTGCCGTCCATGAGAAGCAGGAAGCAAACAGAGCGGCGACAGCTTCTTATGGAGAGCTCCCTCGCCTACCCTCAAAGGAAAGAAGGAAAAAGCAAAAACATAAGGGGGGAAAACTAGAAAGGAGAGCAGACACTAGGGTACCTCGGGGTCGTGAAGCCCGTCACACCTGGAGAAGATGTGCCCCTGAGGGGCTTTGTTATATAAAAAGAACTGCTCAACTTCACATAAAACTAGGCCTAATTGTGCAAATAATATAATATCTGATTGAAAATGACGTTTCACCTATTATTTTCAAAATCAATCAATGCTTGAAAAATTGCACTTCAAATTAATAAAGTTAATTGTTATGACGTTACAGTCACCGGGTCCGGCGAGAGCCAAGCCGGGTCCCACACATTCCAAACACTTCCCCAATTACCCTTTCCCGCCTCATGACACAGTCCCATGGGCCGCGGAACGCAAGTCAAGAGTTGAAGTCTGGGGAACTTCAAGAGTCTTCACTCGTTTTTTTCTTCATAAAATAATATATTTCTCAGATAGCAATTTCAGTTTGCAGCAAAGTTACAGAAATTTTGCTCTGTAAATCTGCAAGCTTGCAATAAGATTGACAGGCTTGAAACAAGTTAGTCACCACGCGTCAAACTCATTGCAAACTATAGCTAAAACAGAATACGAAGAAAGCATCGGATTCGAACCCCCGACAGCCCGCTTCCTAAACCTGTCGTCTTAACCACTGGGCCAGTTAGACTCTGCGAGGGGAAGATAGATTGCGCTAATAGATCGTGCATCCGCGATTTATTTTAAACTTTTTTCTCGATTTCATCAATTTTTTAAATTTTGAGTTGAGAATATGATTTGAAGTCAAAGAGAAAGCGATTTTCGCTAATAACTACGCTTTGCTAGTAGAATAAATTATGAAATTTTGGGTTCAAAAGCAATTACTTTTAAATTGTGACAAAATGTGTGTTATTATTTTTAAACAAACATTGAATGTTTTTTAGGTTTAATTTTGTTTATGAACGTTAAAATTTCAACATTAAGAAAAAGGCGATATAGTTTTCTTTAAAGTGCGAGTTCTATACTTAGTAAAAAGATGGAGAATTTTTCAAAAATTGTATTATAAAAAAGTTTTTTTTACAAATTATCATTGATTTATTGAATTAATAAAAAGAAGGACGATCTAGAAGATGCCATTAAAAATCGGATGTTTTTTTAAAACAGAGACAAAGATTATCTGTAAGTGTGCTGCATCATCTTGTTTTGCAAACGTGGTGTGAAGCTTGTTATAACAACTTCACAGCAAACTTGTTTTGCAAGTGGGTTGGTCGATTGCTTTGTTACTTTTCAGACAGCTTGCTGCAAAGTTGCTACATCAAGTTTGTCATGACAAGCTAATATCAAGAAAAATCAAACTTGCTGCAAGTGTACATGCTATCTGGGTTGTAATCTTTTTACAGTAAGCTTTACTAATTACAGATATATATGAAAGATCATTATTAAAGGTTAAGTGTAGAGCATCTGGGTCAAGAAAAAGTCGTTTGTTGATTCAATCCATTTATTTCATCGTGGAAAATAATGTAGATTACTTTTCTATATGTAAAAGAATCATAGTTTAAAAATACCTATTACTAGAATTAAAGAGGTAACTCACGAAGCGGCGAGCTGTTGTTGTCAGCTTACATGTTGGGAGCCAAAAGGGCAGATAGGAATGAACAGAAAATTTAAATACCCCGAAGAAAGAGGATTTTCCCAGAAAGACTCGTAACTAAAAGTGAAAGTAGAATTGCGCTTATTACGCTGGAAGTAGAAGTAATTAAAAACGAGGTATCGTTAAAAATAATTAAAGGATGTTTAAAAAAATTAAGTTATGTGTGTGTGTGTGTTTGCTTTGTTTTACTTGTACATTTATTTAGTGGGCCTCAAAATATTTTTTACACAGAAGGTGGTCCGCAGTACCAAAAAGGTTGGGAACCGCTGCCTTAAACTATACGCCCCAATACTTTAATCAATTCTTCTGTGTTCTTCACCCTCTCCTCGTCCACTCCGTCTACTGTCCAGAGAAAATAAATGCAAAAATATAGTTTAACTCACACCAAGCCTCATTTCTCATTGCTAAAAATTATTGTGTTGACAACATATTGTGACTTTTAAATCAGATATGTGCTGTCAGTCTTTGTGACAATAAATGTTCGTTGTCTTTATTTACATGAGTGGGTCACCTCGTTGTGTCTCTTTTGGACGCGGCCACTTTCCCCTGTAAGAATTCTCAGAAATTCGTAGGGGACGTAATTGAACTCAAGCTTTCAGTGACGTAAAATTTTGGCGCCAAATAATTACCCAATGGTTGATCAGGTTTTAGGGGTGTTGGTGAAGAGGCTTTTGGCGTTGCTGGGAGGGAAAAATTGGAGAAAAGATGAAGATGACAAAACGTTTGATCTTCCATGGAGCCTTCGGGCTTCCCACGGCCAGCACCGAGAGGATGGACGCACTCCCTGCAAAATACTTCTCGTGATTCCCTATAAATTTATTTCGATGAAAAATTATCCCAAATATGGGCCTACAGTGAAATTTGAGGTGTCGGCCATTCTAAGATGATAAAAGTATTTAACACGTGATGAGCTCCCACTGGTGCTTAGAATCGCTGTTGGTGAAACCGATAAAGAGCATCAGTCTAGGTTTAGGAAATATAGTGCTTATGTATTTGGAAAAAGAAATTCATAAATTTGGACAGGATAGTCCTGTGGACACGAAAGGTCATATTTGCATCAAACCGACTAATTAGTCTGCGACGAACCGTGGTTCAGCTCATACACGCACAAACACACACATAAAAAAGGATTTATCATAAGTGATTCATCTGAGAATTTTTATTTACAATTTGCTGAGGCTAGGTTCTTAAAATGGAATGCTGTTGCTGTGGAACTGAAGGTGAGTTTAATTAATATAATTGTTTGAAATGTAATTTATGCTAAAATAATCAAGAGATTCCTTTTGTGTTTTCTGTTGGTGTTTACTTAGTTTGATTTGTATGAAGGTGTGCATTGAAATGTTTCTTATTTGCACGAGTGTGAAGTTGATTCAATTTGTTTTATGACATGGAATACAATATTGAACTATATTGAAATAATTACGTTATTTAAATCATGAAAAATTTCAAATGAATCTGTGAAAGGTAGTAATGATATTGCATTTATTTTGATGTTTTAACTTCTTTCATAATACTCTAAACTTATAATAAAATTAGCTTCATAAGCATATCTTTGATTGAGTTTCAATATTTTATAATGAATGTATTTTTAGTGAACTGTCATTTATATTACAATAATTTACAATGAATATCACATTTAGTGAGCTGTCAATTATATTTCACAAAATTCATAATGTAATGTGTGATTATTGGTTCTACACCAAGTTGATTAGTGTAATTGGAATGATTCCTTATGAGTTTTAATTCTTTTTCTTCTCTTTTAAATTTATCGTGTTTTTAAATAAATGTTCAAAATTTCTACTTAAAGGTTTATCTTTGTGAATTGCCTCATGCTGACTCATCAGCCATGAGGCAATGGATGGAGGCCTGGATGCAACAATGGGTTATTGCTAAAACACAGCGCTCAAACTTAATAATTAATATTTACTTATTGATTATTGGTTAAATCTGGCTCTTAGGTAAAAAACCAAAATGGATACTAAAATTTTCAGTACGACAAACTAAAATACTGAAAATAAGATATATTGTACCTTAAGTGAATTTAATGAGTTTCATTTAAGCATGATTCGATTTCCCTTTAACCCATTCAGGGGCACAAGCAATTTTTTTTTCGTGTAAGCAATGTTAATGACTGTATAAATCCATTAGGAAAAAATAGAATTGGTGCTGCCATCTATTGTCTTTATTAGATACTAAAAACTTATTCTTTCTAATAAATCGTCAAAAGACTACCGTCTGGATAAGAAAAAACTCATAAAAAGTTGGTTCCGACGAGAAATCACCGCCCTTGAAAGGATTACAGAGCTGAGCGTCACTTTACGATACGTTCTACTGCCCAGATATGTAATCATGTTTCTGAAGCTAATTCACATGACTGCTCATTTCACCTAATAGCGCAATGACTTACACAATAAGTTGGTAAGTTTAATACCCTATTAACAAAAAGATATTGTACGATATTTCCACGACGTTGTTCGATATCCGGAATGTCTTACAATATGGTGAAGATATCGTAGCAATGTTATATAGCATTTTGTG
>BGPR01008518.1:0-18195 GCA_013235015.1 Araneus ventricosus | reverse complement strand
GTGCGGGATGGTTGCTCCCCTTTACACATAATAGCATTTCAGTTTTATGGCCTAGCACGCTGAAGGAATATCAGACTGGTTGAAAATCTAAACATTTCGACTAGACTGCGACAATTCTTTTGGATTTTGCCATTGAAGAAGGGGTTTAATACAATGTGCCCCAAATGGAGTAACATGGCATAACGAATTTCCCCCTTTACAGCAAATTTTAATCTACAGATGATCGCATTTGCCGAAAATTCCAACAACAATATGGCTGCGCAGCAATTCAATGTAAATGAAAAATAAGTTCGAGAGTGGAGGTAAATGTCTCGAATTAGCAAACATGCCGAAATTCAACCCATGTTTCTTGCTATGGAGGAAAAACTCACCTCGGCTAATAGAAAAATACTTACACTTTTTAATAGATTAGCTCATCCGTATATAAGCGACTCCCATAATTTAGCTTTGGAAAAAGTTCCAAAAATTCTCTGCTTATATACAGAAATATAGAGTATTCCAAATTTTAATAAAATCCAACACATATGTACTTAAAGAGAAAAAATAAGTATATAAGCAAACTCAAATAGACAAGGAAAAGTAAACATATGCAGATATCTTGTTTTCCTACTTTCACAAGGTGATTTCAGACTTAGTTTCATTCAGAGCAATTTACTGAACTAATTTTTATACTCCTAATGAAACCATTGCTCACAGATTCTTATTATGAATCAATATAATTATAAACATAAAATGCCATTAACAAGACTCCAATATGTTTTTAGATTTCTACTAGTATGTTTTGTCAACTAATAAATTACTAAGTACTGTAAATCAACCAAGATACAGAAGTGTGAAAGAAACTTTCAAACAATAGAATTAACCTTTTAAGAAATGACTTATTTAATTAACTAAATTAGAACTATTATTCTCAGACTCCTTAAATATCAAGATAAATTATACTTCCTTTTACAAAATTTTGACATATCAACTAAATACTAACTATGCACAATCAATTATTAAAAAACAGTGAAAGTGCTGAAAAACTGGTTATCAACTAGTAATCATTAAACTATAAAAACCATATACTCATAAACTGATGTATTTAACATAACAATAGTCCGATGAATAAGCATTTAAATATACAATATAGCAATGCATATAATCATTCAACAAAATTAACCCAAGTATCCAAATTATATATACTAACATCGTTTCGTGCACCAGGACCAACAGCTACAACTGTTGCACTCTGAACTTTGCCTACAGCTTTCTCAGGTATCATAATACCTCCTTTTGTTCTAGTTTCTGGAACAAATCGTTGAACTAAAATTCTGTCCAACAAAGGGATCAGACGTTTTCCAGCACCAGCCTGCAATAAAAAAAAAAAACCTTTACAACCAAAAAAAATACAAGAAATACATGTTGTTCAATAACTAACTGCATTACATTCAAAGTTCAACATAAAAAACAAATTTTTAGCCATTTCTTACTCCGAGGAGTTCATAAAAATATTTTTATTAAAACCCAATATTCATTAAATATGCATTTCAAGACAACATAGAATGAAATATATTGGTTTAACTATTCTTTTTCTCACACAATTAAATTAATATCTTCAATACCCTTCTTTTTTGAAAAGTACTTTGCTACTCAAAAGTCGATTCATTTATAACCTTTCTGGATAATGGTTTCCATATTCTAACATGCAATATTTAGAAGATGGTTTAATTATTATTTCTGAGTGTTACTGTATCTCCAAAGAAATTGGTATCTTTCATACTCTGAAGTACACAAAGTAATAGGATTTTAATTTCCAAATTTTTTAAAAAATTCACAATTCCAAACAGGTACATAGGAAAGAAACAGAGTTATCAAGCAAAACAACCAATTCCATACTTAAACTGAATATCCATAAAGAATAACCGTCGGGAACAGATCAAGGCCCAGGCAACCGACCATAGCAACAAAGCCAGAGTGTGAGCAAAAAAAAAAAAAAAAAAAAAAACCAGGTTTCGATAGACACAAGAACCATGGTGTACCCCTTCTTCTGAATAATACCATTAAGACATGTTAGGTGGGCTTATCAGGCAAAAAGCACTGCCTCTTTATCAGAAGTCTCGAGCTGCAAGAAAGATCATGCTTTTTCACTGTCTAACATAACGAGCATTATCCACTTTAGACTTAGAGCCATTCAATTATCTGAAGCAAGTAATCTTTAAATTACCATTAGTCACAGACAATAATATAACAAAGGTATAAAGCAGTCCGGAATAAAATTTCACACACATCGGCATCTTTGACATTAATAACATTTCATGCACTAGGGAAGGTTCAACACAGGGTTGCGGCGATTTAAATCAACTGATTTAAAAAAAAAAATCACCGATTTAAATCACTTTATTTTAAATATCAAGTTAATCTGCTTTAATGAAATAAAATTGTTCATGTATCTTTAAATAGTGATTTTAAAATATTTTTAAATGTATATTTAAAGAAAGAATACATATAATATAGAAAAAATAATTCATTGAATTGATGTAACTATAATACTTTCCATATCTTTATTTTTGAGAACACAATCAAATTAGATTTTAAATAAATCTCTAATGACCAATACAATAAAATACAAAGTATGAGATGCTCCTTTTTTATAAAATAAATTTTGCGAAAGGATCATGTTCACAAAGAAAGAACATAGTAAAATGACGCGAGTTTCAATTTAATATTGGAGGAAACTAAATAGTGTTGGAGACAACAAAGTTTTTAGATTGCAATAATGTCAAAATGTAAGATAATTAAATAATACATATAAATGTTTCAAAAGAAATACAAAGATTTACATAGTGCAATTTAAATTATGATCTATACTTATAAACTGTAACTGTATACTTATAACCCTGGTTCAACAGCATTGATACTCTTTTGTATCTGCTTCACCATACTGCTAGTCACAGGCCCCATCTTTATTAAAGCCATGATTTACAATAGACTCTAGAGTTCCCTAAAAGCTGAATTTCTTCTGGAGTTCAGAGTATGTTTTTGAGCCCCAAGTTACCATGTGTTTATGTACATTTTCACTAATAATAAACTACATTCAATTCTACAAAAAAAATCATTCTATAAACAGACTTCATGTTTGTTCTAATCAGCCATCGTTTTCAGCATTAAGAAAATTCTAACTTATCATCATACAACCCAGAACTAAAAAAAGAAAAACATTGGTGGAAATACAAGAAATTAATACACACATATGATCACCACTAATATAAAACCACAATGCAAATTACACAGCTTTGCATTTAATAAGTAAATAAGCAAACTGATGTAGTTATTGTAGATATAAATCAGATTTTACGTAACTGTAGAGTATACAAATAGCAGGAATACATTCAGACGAAACATAGCTTTATATTCAAAAATTTTAAACCATGCTCTACAATTACTAAATCAATTGGGGGGACCTTCATTTGCTACATAAGGTAAAGTAGTATTCGGTTGGCACAATATCGAAGCATCAAGTTTAGTGACCGTTGTCTTTGAACAAAACGATCCAATATCTATAAACGAAACTCCATGAGCCATTAGCATGCAATTATTAAGCAGATGAACGAAGAAGTACTTCCTTCAATATCAAGATATTTTCCCAGGAGATGAAAACAGTTGACATGATTACTGAAACGATCTATATTAACCTTTAATGGATATTAAAATTGAAGTATGATTTTCACAGTGTTCAGTACAGCTTTGGTAAAAGCAATAAAAATACTTTAATCGATTTTCATGTATTCTGAACTTGAACAATAAAATGCTCTTAAAAAATCCTGTTAGAATCATTCTCCATCAACTGGGCGTTTATGATTAAAACTGAAATCAAATAGAAAAGTGTGGAGAAAACTAAAAGAAATCTTACCATTCTTTTTTAAAGTTATAGAAATAAACCAACGTAGGTACAAAATCAAACCCCTACACAGCTATTTACTTTCGCCCTGCGAATCGCGAAATTTCGACCGGCTTCGGACAAATCCTAGACAAACGTATTTGTGATAACCTACACGCCGCTAGAGGAAAACACGTGTTTTATTAAAAATGAAATTATTAAATTTTAGACAGTATGATAATTTCAAAAAAATTAGTTGATTAATTTTTCAAAAGCTAAATATTGAAAAAAATATTAAAAATAATTCAAAAGTCTTAAATTAAATTTCATCATTATCCAGAATATTCTAGATTTGTTTATGTAATAGCAAATATAGAAAAAATGTCATTAGAAAGTGACTTGGCTTTGGCTGAACGTCTAGCTCGAATTCAACTCTGGAAAATTCTAATTTCAATTCAGCGTGTTCACAGATGTGGAAAAATTTTATTTTCTAAATAAAAATGTCTCTAGTTCTAGTTTCTGTATTACAAGCAGAAGAAAATGGAAATTGCGATGACATACCGTCCACGTATTTCAGAAAAATTATCAAAAGTTACACAATTTTTTTTATTACATTTGGCCTATAAATTTAAAGCTTTTTCTTAATCCATTGATTTGGATTAATTCTAATCCACCGTTTATTACAAAGCTGCATCAAGATACATTGCATTAATGATGATACAAAGTGAAACTGAAACTTAAAAACTGTTTCGTTTTCGTTATTGAACTTTTCCTGTATAATGTATTAAGAAATTATTGTAGAAGTTTTTCCTTTTCCCTCATAAATACAAAAGATGGCGTAATTTTCATTTGGAAAGGATAATCGGCTCACTCAATAAATAATTTGGTTACTGTATACCCTCCCAAGGACATCTTGCCGGTTTTTCTGCGGGATTGCAATTAGTAGCCTCAGTAACGCACATGGTTTTCTGACGCCCTTGCTCTTCCTTGTTACTGTACGCCGAGCATCAATTACTATTTACGTTGCTTATTCCTCGTTGTTACTGAGATATATTTTATAAAGAGTAAGTGTGTGTTTTCTTTTATGATTTCAACATTATTGTTTATGGAAATGTTCTGATTAACGATCATCTGTCTAATACTAATCTGATTTGTATATCACTTGCAACAAAAAAATTATGTAGAGAAATTGCTTTTACTATTATTGGGGCAATTTACTTTTGTTTGTATAATATGTTTATGCATTTATGACCCAAGCCCTTTTTGGTTTGTTTTTTCTCGTTATCGATCATGACGCATGCAACTTGTAGTCCTATGTGGCATCATCTACTATGAATCAAAGAGTTAAAGTCTTAAATTATCTTTCTTGGTCTGTAATATCAATCGGTTTTAATGATTGATGCAAATCTTGCGAGATAAACCTTTTAAGATGAGGAGTATAATGATGTTTCATAGAATAAGCAAGCATCATTACCTTCACTCACTTTTATTCATTTCCTTAGTAAGTGCAATGAAGGAAATATTAAAAATAAACTTTTTTTGTTTGGGGGGATTACAATGTTAACAAAATCTGTGAAATGCGATGTAATTTAATATTTAGATAATTCATTATGCTGTGTTGCATAATGAAGAGGCTAGATATTAATGCACATTTGGGTGTTTCTTTGAATAAGTTCTATCATTAAATTCAATTGCATTTCTTAATATTAACAGTAAAGCTTCATTTATAATAAATGTTTGATTTTTAGAACCATGAATTTCCTATCTGTTCTTCGACCCTTAATGACCCGCCGCATTGCTATGAACATCAGGAGAAATTATGCCAAAGACATAAAGTTTGGACCAGAAGTACGAGCTCTAATGTTACAAGGTGTTGATGTGTTGGCTGATGCAGTTGCAGTCACAATGGGTCCTAAGGTAGGAATCTTTTATACAATAGTATTTGCTTCAAAAATAATTTCAAGAGATTTTTAGGAATATTTAGTCTTTGAATAAATTAATGTTTATTTGTATTAATATTTAATTTTCAGGGAAGAAATGTAATTATTGAGCAATCTTGGGGATCTCCTAAGATTACCAAAGATGGTGTTACAGTTGCAAAAGCCATAGAATTAAAAGATAAATTTCAAAATATTGGTGCCAAACTTGTCCAAGATGTTGCAAATAATACCAATGAAGAAGCAGGAGATGGTACTACAACAGCAACTGTTTTGGCCCGTGCTATTGCAAAAGAAGGGTTTGAAAAAATTAGCAAAGGGACAAATCCTATTGAATTCAGAAAAGGTAAAATTAATTATTGTATGATTTTTTTAAATTAGTTCGGTATAAGTTGGCTTTATTGATATCTTATGCTTAACATGAACATTTGTTTGATAAGTAAAATTTAACTCCTTGCTTGTTTTATTTTCATTACTATCAAATTAAATTGCACCTTCCATTTTGGGAATGGGCTATTGTATTTATTACACTAAGAATATAAGATGTTTAAGATATTTGTTTTTCCCTGAATCTTAATTAACAAAACAGGTTCATTACTGTAAACAAAGTAGATTTCTTCATGTTACTGAAATGCTACTGTCTATATAAATATAACATCCACAAAGATGCAGTAAATGTGTATGTATTTTCATGAAATATCTCCAAATATTGGATAATTATTATTTTAGTATAGAATTTTCATAAAATCCGACCTGGCATATTTCTGTCGAAACACAGATTTCAACTTTTCCGGCATCAGATTTTATCATTCTAAATTTTCTTTCATATAAAAATTCTGCAACATTTTTAATATCTCGAGCACTTTTTGTATAAATTTATTTTATTGTTCAATTAATCATACTTATTTTGCTTCTCAGTATTTGTTTGGCATGATTCATTATTTTTGAAGTTCAGCTTTCTTTTATTCCAGGCCTGTGTAATGTCTGTAAAATACATTAACTTAAATTTGTTTTTATTGAATCCTTACCCTATTGGACATGTTTCCTGTTACACCCATGTGAAAAATTATTTTTAAAATGGATATATCTTGAAATATTGTGAGGATTAAAGGTCGTATATTTTTGAGGAAATGTCGCATCTGATCTTCTCGATTATAACTTGAATATAAACCTTCTATATATGTTTACTTTTAATGTTTAGGTGTTATGATGGCTGTTGAAAGGATTGTAGATGAATTAAAGAAAAATTCTAAGACTGTTACAACACCTGAAGAAATAGCTCAGGTATGCAAGATATTCAGATTACTCATATTATTTTATATCGGTATATATTTTAATTAGTTTTCTGAAAAGCTCAAATTATTAACTAGAGAACTAATTTTAGGTTGCTACAATATCAGCAAATGGTGATCGGGCTATTGGTGATTTAATTTCTAATGCAATGAAAAAGGTTGGAAACGATGGTGTAATTACTGTGAAAGTAAGCATTGTTTTCTTTATTTGCTTAGTGAAAACATAGTTTATGAACATAAATGTATGACTATTAAACTGCTGTATCAGTATATGTGTCGGAATATAATAAAACCTTGTTTTGTTTAGCAACAGATTCAGAAGCCCTCCTCGCTTTTGCGCATGCGCCGGGCAGAGTTATTTTCATCAAAATAGTGGGAAGGTGCAGAATGGAAGTGTGATGTTTACATTTTGCTAAGCGTAATCTAACCAAAAAACTCCGGAAATGAAATCGTATAACTCATTGTTCAACACCTTTTTCCGGTGTAAAATCTTCCAAAAGTGGTAGTCTCGGAATCTGTTGCTGAACAGAACTTGGTATTTGATCTTTAAAAAAATGTGTGTATTATGTTCTCTACTTATTTAAAGTTGCTGCCACCATAATAGCAAAGAATGATATATCAAAGATTAGTTCACATGAAATGTTGAATTTATTATCTAATCCAAATGTGACAGGGAAACAAAGTACTTAAATGGAAAATGCTGGCAAAACTCTAGCAAGTTATTCAGAAAATCCTATAAATCTTTCAAGAAATTCTGTATAAATTACTATTGAAGCCTTTTTAAATGTCTTGGGTGTGTTAAAAGAAATAGGCATTTTGTTTAAATCTTATAAGTTATAAAGTATTATCCTTAATAAAATATGAAAAAGTATACGGTTGTTACATTCATCAGAATATGATCTAATAACTTATTTTGCCATGGTGTGAAATTATATTCTAGTGTGCATTCCTTCCAAATTTAAAATTCTATTGCTTTGTTTATTATTCTCTTAGGATGGGAAAACTTTAACTGATGAATTGGAAGTAATTGAGGGAATGAAGTTTGATAGAGGTTACATTTCGCCATATTTCATCAATACTGCCAAAGGTAATAGTTTATTTTCACTTCTTTGCTATCACTCTTTGTTTTGATGGGTAAATATCTAAAAATAATTCTGTAATTTTAGGTGCAAAAGTTGAATATCAGAATGCCCTGGTGTTGTTCAGTGAAAAGAAAATATCTAGCGTTCAGTCTATAATACCTGCCTTGGAATTAGCCAATCAAAAAAGAAAACCCCTTATAATCATTGCTGAAGATGTTGATGGGGAAGCTTTAAGTACAATGGTGTTAAATAGGTAATATTTCTCACAAAGTCATGTAAAATGTGAAGTTCCTTTTTTTTACATCCATTTGATAAGAATTGCTTTATAATATCATTCATTTAATAAATTTTATTTTGCCTGGTATTTTTTGCATCTTTTCAATTTTTCATTTCTGTGTACATCTAATCTTAAGATGAATAACTCTTAGAATTCAATAACTGATCATCTGATAAAGAAAACCACTTCCTCTTAAAGGTTAAAAGTAGGCCTTCAAGTAGCTGCTGTTAAGGCACCTGGTTTTGGAGACAACAGGAAGAACACTCTTCATGATATGGCTATTTCAACTGGAGGTATTGTCTTTGGTGATGATGCTGACCTGGTGAAATTAGAAGACCTTCAGCCACATGATCTTGGTGAAGTTTCTGAGGTTGTTATCACAAAAGATGACACATTACTGTTGAAGGTAAATATTTAAATTTTTTTCTGTTTTCTTGCATATGGAATATATGTATGTTATTGAATGTTACTCATTTTTAATTCATGTTACTTTCGCAGGGTAAAGGAAATAAAGCAGATATTGACAGAAGAGTAACGCAAATCAAAGATGAAATAGAACAGACAACTTCTCAGTATGAAAAAGAAAAGTTGCAAGAGCGACTTGCTCGGCTATCTAATGGTGTTGCACTTTTAATGGTAAATTTTTAAATGCTGGTGTTTATAGTTTAATCTTGCATTATCTTTTTAAGTCGGTAGAATTCCTGAATTTATTGCATTTCACTCTTAATTTTTGCAAGTCATATATAAATCTACTGCTTTTTTTTAACAACAAAATATTTTTACAAATGTAGACTGTGGTTTCAATTGGTATTGTAAGCAATTCAAAATTCTTTATATATTTAAAACCCTCTGAACCATCTTTTTCTATTTTTAATGTGCAGTTCCAAGAGAGGTAATTCATTCTCTTTCGAGACTTAAATGGATAAGGTATTCTTCTGATCTCGATTCAATTGCATGCCAAAAAAAATTCAAATTGCCCATTTTAAAATAGTATTCCTTTTGAGCTGAGTGTTAATTTAAATAATTACATAGATGGCCAAAGAGTATGAAAATTGCAATTGGCTTAAGTTTTCAAAGAATGCTTAAATTTTATAATTTGTACTGTTTATTGATATACTTGTGCTGCACTTAAATATAATGGTAAAATATACAGATTAACCTGCTTTTCTAGGTTGGAGGCTCAAGTGAAGTGGAAGTAAATGAAAAGAAAGACAGGGTTAATGATGCATTGAATGCTACCCGAGCAGCAGTTGAAGAAGGCATTGTTGCTGGAGGTGGAACTGCTTTGTTACGTTGTCTTCCTGCTCTTGACCAGATAAAAGTAGAAAATGAAGATCAAAAGACCGGTATGTTTCTTTTGTAAACTTTAAATTTTAGCATTAAAACTTTTCTAAGCCAGTTTATTTACTGTTGTACTTGAGTGATCTTCTAAATTTCATTTCTGCTTAGCCTCCAGGCTGTCAAATGGATGTATATTACCTAATGCATTTCAGTTGGAAATGTCAATTTGTAGATATCGACCTCTTGCAAATATAATGTGAATTCTGAATAAATTTTAGTATCTTTTTAGATTTATTAAATTGGTTCTACCATTTGTTTCGCAATCTAAAGACTTTTGGGTGCAACAACTTTTTGACTTTTAATAAAAATCCTAAAACGAGATGGTGGAACTCTAATGGGATGAGGAGGGTATGCATAGTGTAGATTAGGAAATGTTTTTTACTAATTTGTAGAAGACTGCAAGTTAATGATGTATGTGCACAAGCTGAACTGTTGTTGCGACTAATATGCTGGAAATATTTTTCTAACTATGCAAGTTGAATAATTTTGTTATGTATTCTTAATCTTGTTTTCTCTTTCCTTAGGTATTGATATTGTTAGAAAGTCATTAAAAATGCCATGCACTCAAATTGCATTAAATGCTGGAGTTGATGCTGCTGTAGTAACACAAAAAGTTTTAGATGGAAAAGGAGACTATGGTTATGATGCAATGAAGGGTGAATATGTAAACATGCTTGAAGCTGGTATAATTGATCCTACTAAGGTAAGACTTGTGTGTAACTCGAAGAAATTGGCCTTTTTTAAAAAGTAGAAGTGGTTAAATTTATCATGTGTACAAGAAAAAAAAATTACATTGATTTATTTCTAGTTCATTGGTGCATTCGCTTTTAAATCCTAATCTAACTCCTAGCCGTTCAGAATATTATCTGTAGATGTATGGGCTTTCTCATTCTGCACAAATTATGAAAGAACTTTGGTTAGGGAGAAATTTCCAGTTTTCCTTTTAAAAAAAAAAACTGCTGATCATTCTTGGATATGGAAACTGCACTTTTGTGCATGCACCAGGGCAGAGTTGATTTTATCAAAATAGGGGTGAAGTGAAAGTAGGAGGGGAAGGTGTTTCTATTTTACTTAGCATATGGAATGGTATATGGAAACATTTTTTTTTTTTTTTTTTCATCTATTGATTTGCTGTAAAGACTAACGTAACCGTTTACAGACTGAATTCAGATCCAGGTTAATTTTTAATTACATTTTTGTATATTTCACCTTCTAATGCTTTAGTTTAGATATCAGTCATCAAAATATGAATAAAAAATTTTGTATGTTTTTTTTTTATATAATGTTCCCAATTGGAAACATTGGACACTTCTGATTAAGTTCATTGCTCTAGACATTGAAATGGAAGACAGTGATGATCAGACTGAATAATAAACAAAGTATTGCAAAAAAAATTTTATAACTAAGCACAGATATGAATTCAATTGAAATTTTAAATGAATAAAAAATTAGATTTTGTACAAAAAATGTGACTTTATAATGGTATCCTATGACACTATGGGAAGTAGTTCAAATGCAATACCCTTATTGCACTGTAATCTTGTATTTTCTCCAAATCGTGCATATTTATCCGAGTTGTTGCAATTAGGCAATGACTCACTTTTCAGCTGCAATATACAATTGGTAACTTGTGGTCATGTTTGAGGTCCAATCTTTTTTGCCCCAATTCGTAAAAGGATAATTGTGACTTCTAGACGAAAGTCCAGATGATCAAGTTGGTTTGTTTCCTGCGAGTTGCTGTAAACAGTAGCCATCTGGAAACAACTGTATTAACATTTGCTAATAAAATTAACCACTATTTCTTTTTGCGAAGTTGTGACGGTAGTTATTTGAATTTTGTACAACTAATAAACCTCACCCAGCCCAGAATTATATTTATGGATTCAATTAAGTTGTCAAATGCTTACCTTTTATCTTTTAGTCGGCTAGATTGGAAGGTGACAATATTAATTGGAAGAAACAATCGCCACAGAATTATCATTCCAGTTATACATAAAATGGTTATCCGACACATTTATAATTATGCTTTCCCCTCCATATTACAGATAAGAATGTGTTTAATTTTGGCGAGGAAAAAAAAAAAAACTTTTAAAAACCAGAGGATATTTTCTTTCCTAAATTATGAGAATTGTCTGTTCCATTTTGCTTTCGCACGACTGGCCAGTGTTCTCAATTGGGAACATGAAACTTTAATGAATCATAGCAAATGTGTTTCTTAATTATATTTTACATGTTATTAGTAGCTTGGGCATTTTTAATTATGTGTACCAATTTCTGGAAATTTTGAATCGTTTTTAAAATTCTTTAGGAATTTTTATGCTATACACAAATTAATGTAAAAATGGCCAATTTTTAAGAATTTCTGTACATTACCTAATTTATATCTGAAACATAATTTATATATCAAAAAAATCAAGCTTACTTTTAATTATAATTAACAATTTTGCAAAACAACATGAACAATATTTTATTTTTAAATGAATTTTCAATTCCATGTTCCCAATTGGGAACATTAGCCTGTAAACGGTTTAAAAAAATGTGTGATCAGATGAAGGTCATGACTTAACGGAGAACTCCAGATTAATGCTGATGTTACTCATTTCTTGTTCTACCTTTCCATAGTAAAATCGCCCAAAAATGCTAGTCTCAGGTTTTTGAAATGAACAGCATTAAGAAATGGTAAACTGAAAAGGAATATAAAGCATTTCTTCAATTTGTGGAAGTTGATCTTATTCCTAACAAACTAATTTTAAAATTAAATGGTTGCACCTCATTTAATCTCTTATAATTTCTATTTCTTGCTTTTCATTAGAAATCTTTATTTTGTGGAGAGGAATGAAGTTTTATTTTTTTAAATAAAAGATTCATTGTGCTATGTATCTGTTTCTTCATTGAAATTGAGTCGGTACATTTTAATGTAATGAATTTTAATTTTCAAGATTTTGGAAATGTTTTTTGTGCATACAACTTTGAACTAGTGAACTGAGCTCCAAGCATCGGTATTTACAAGTAGTGTGTTGTCAATTTCTTGGCAAAATAGCTTTATTAATTGAATGTTTCGTTAATTGTTCCAGATATCATGACTAGTTTCTAAAATAGTCTAAACTGCTGTTCTCGGAACTGACCTTTTAAACTAGATAACTTTTTCTTATCAAATCTTTATAATCCGCCGAATATTTTAAAATTTTTTATAATGTTTGATTATGGCTTGGCTAGAACTGAGAAATGAAAACACGAATTTGAGGTGGGGGGGGGGAAAGTGTGTTACTTGCTTCCCTATCAGATGCGTCCTCCTTAAAGTCGATAGATATCGAAACTTATTTTCTCTAGGAATTTGTGTATTTGACAATTCCATGAAATGTATTGTATTGTTTATGTTTTCTTAAAGTGTTATTCCAAAAATTCTGGTATATCGTTATTAATTCTATATTTTTTATCTTAGGTTGTCAGGACAGCCCTTTTAGATGCAGCTGGTGTTGCATCATTGCTTACAACAGCAGAAGCAGTAATTACAGAAATTCCCAAAGAAGAGAAGATGCCCATGGGAGGTGGTATGGGTGGCATGGGAGGAATGGGTGGTTATGATATGTAAAAACTAGTTTCAATTAGAACAGATGAACACTTTTTTTATATAAAAATAAAAAATAGTCAGGGACGTGGAAAGTCGTGCTTTGCGAGAATCAATGCATTTGAAATCATGCCATTCCTATATTTTGTTTAGTGTTTCACATTTTTGTTAATTCATTGTAGTATCATGTTGAATAAACAAATTTTTTTATTAGATGTCTTTTTCATTATTTGCACACTTGTTTCATACACGAGCTGATGAAATCTAAGCAACATTTTCATGAAGTTCCAGGCATATTTCGTCTTCTTCTGGCAAAGGTCTTCTCTTGAACTGAGGCATGAAAAGTAAATATATTACTAATATAGCAAATATTGTTATGGAAACTCCTAGGAAATTGGCAATATAAGCAGCTGCAGGCAGGTTTAAGTATTCTTTGCCTCTGGAACAAAATTTATTAAAAATTAGTTAATGTACTTTGGCTTTCCAGCTGCAAGATTCATTACTTTTGTTCTTAATATACATTATGTTTATAATGTTAAGTTTCTATATGAGAAGGACAACTATATGAAATAGTCGACTAAAGTAAAATTAGTATTGAGCTATTTTCTTTGAAACTCGAATACTTAAGGCCAACTTGAATGTTATAGTGGGGTTTTTATTATATACTAACAATATGCTCATGGTGTTGCCTGTGGAATCGGGACTTCAACAAAATGAAAAGCGTCCACAATGACGCGAAAAAGTTTTGAAAACAAAAGATGCACATTATTTTTTCCACAATAATGACATTTTAACTGTAGAAAAACTGTACAAAGTTAATCCAAAACAATATTAAAAAATTGCAACATGAAAATTAGTATACAGCAATGGTGTATCCAAGTTAGGCTGATGCAATACAGTCTTTTCTCGGGATCGTAAAACCACAGTACCCTCTGGAGCTTGCGCGAAAAGCTATAGTACATTTTATGCAGGTGTTAGAAACTCTTAACTCGTCATGGAAAAAATTGTTCTCGTAATTCAGTGGATTACGTTGGAAGTTCAAAGCCAACTTATCACCCATATCAGAATGTTCCAGCACTGCTTAATTTACGACTAAACCCTTGCATCCAACGAAATTATTTCTAGCGAAATGTGCTAAAAAGTGAGGAGGGAATAATTCCGAAAGATGGTGCCAGACATAGCCTGGGAGAAACCGTCTGTTTCGGAATAGAACTTCATTCGAAAAGAATTTTTTTAATCCTTTAAGAAAAAAAAATTATTAAAAATGAATGGACAAAGATATTTTAAATGAGACAAATATTTCTGTTACCATAAAAAAACTGAAAATCGTAGCTTTATTAGAACATTGGATGCGAGGAAGTAAAAATTGACAGTTAAAGATATAAGTGTCTATTTTTTAAAAATTTCGCAAACTTCAGTAAATTGTTAGAAATTCAAAACTAACTTCATTGGGATGGAAATCGTGTGCTCTTTCCGATGGTTTCTCTATTTTTTTTGTGCAATTATTCAAAACCATTCTATTGAGAAATTAGTACGAAAAATCAACCAAAACATTAAATAAAAAAATTTTCTAGATTAAATTTTTTAAATTCCGGCTTCGAAGTGCATTGAGTCACCATTAAGACTACCTGTGTGCCAAATTTCAAAGCTGTAACTGTGATAATTTCATCTGGGCACATACAAACATTGCCTTTTATAAGTATAGATTTTAGATGTAAATTGCATTAGAATTTTTACTTGTTTTTCTTATCTTTTGCATTTGATGTTTTTTTGAATTCTAAAACTCAATTTGTTTGAGGGGGGGGGGATAAGTACTCTCTTACTAAAGTTCAAATATTTTCTGGAATATTGGTTTTAGAAAGATGGTGAATGGGGGTTAATTTATTTTTTTGAGTTGGATATTTTTATCGGATTTGTTCCTCAACAGAAAAGTATGCAATGAATAAAAAAAAAACGTTCTATAATCGACATTTCCAAAAGAAGCCCTTTTTTAAAAAAAATTAAAATTTTAAGCATTTGTTATTGAACAACATATCTGGAAAAATTACAAGAAAACATCAACCTACACTAATATTATAGTTGCCGTCATGATATTGTTGCAAGTGGTTGGGTTCATGAATTATATTTCTGTAGGAAATTGACTTTGAGAAAAGGCAGTTAATAAAAAGGGTAACTTTATGATTAAAGAAAAATGAATGTATGTATCTATATTTTCATTGTTAGCAGCTTTTGCTTTGGTAAAATAAACGTAACATACACTTACTGGAAGACAGCTGAGATTTTTAATTATGTGTTAAAATCATACTGTTCTGATGTCGGTGTTTCACTGTGGTATTTTAAAATACAGTAGAGTCTCCCTATAGCGAATTTCTCCCTGTAACGAAATTTTTAATCGGAATGTTAAATAACATTCAAAATATTCTCCATATAACGAAGTAGTTGTCTCCCTATAACAAATTTTTTCAGACCTTTATCTTTTCGATTTTCGTCATTTTTGAAAAAAGTTGCTAATTTCTGTGCAAACCGCTCACACGTGCCTGTTTCTGGAACCACTCGCATTGTTCATTCCAGCGATAACACATAACAATAGAATGCTATGTGAAGGGTAATGGGGACGTGGGTTTCTACAGAGGGAGCAACATTTCTACGGGTCAAGATTCCAAGAATCGGGGTGGAAACAACAAATGAATGTGACAATACGCATTTTATGTTTATCCGTACTAGTACATATTATTCTCTAAATTGGTGAATTTTCTTCACTTTTGAGCATTTTATTTATACAATAAAAATTAGTATAATTTTAACAAGTTTATAATAAATATTTCTTCATTTTTAATTGAAAGTCATAATTAAATATTTTTGAACTTATCGCACATACTAAAAGGTTTGTAACATATACTTAAATAACTGCAAAAATCTCTAATCTTCGTATAACGCAATTTTCTTTATAGCGAATTTTTCAACTGGAACCAAGCGATTTCGTTATAGGGAGATTCTACTGTATCTGTATAAACCTTAAAAATAAATTAACAATACATTAACATCAGTTACTTAACCCTTTCAACTTTTTTCTAGTAATGGTATAATAAAACAACTTTGGGGTTGAGGTTAATTTAAGAAGAGAAATTCATTTAGCTTATTGGATGACATTTTTTGTTAATTAATTTTAATAACTAATTAAGTCAAGACACTTTGTTACGGTTTGAGATAAGAAATTGGAACATCTAGGATTTCCTTTCATCGAAAAATTTGTTGAGAACTTTAAAATGGCCTACCTTGTACGTTTAACCAGCGGGAGTGGTCTTCCCTAAACTTTCTCGTATACTTTCTAAGTGGAGATTCGTCAAAATCCCGAGTTCGAATTTTTTTGACGATTACAATACTTTCTCTTTGTATACTTCGTATACGAGAAAGTAAAACAAAAAAAACAAACAAACCTGAAATCAAATATCTGTTGCCACGTTTCAAAACAATATTACTTTGAAGCAGGCGTGATAAAATAGGCAAAGCAATGAATACTAAAGCGAAAATTCTGCTTTGGAATTGAATTCCCAAGAAAACAATTTATACTACCACAACCGTAACAATTGCAAAAGCGCGTGAATAAACGATTTGCTGAAATAATGAGATCGGTTTGATTTAAAACAATAAAAAAATTGTTAACAATTGATGCTTGAAAACATTATTTATTGTTGCAAATAAAATTTACAACAATAACAGATTGCTACCAATACGCATGCGCATGAGAATCGGATTAAAAGAAATTGAATATGCAATTTGAACGCCTCTTTTTGACGGGTTTGGTCCAAACTTTTATACGGAACTACATTCATAACGATAAAACTGTGTACCAAATTTTATCCATTTAGCTATTCAAGTTTTTGAGTTATTGCGTTCACATGACCGGGGACATACAAATAGACAGACTTCCCGTTGACGGATTTTGTCCAAAATTTCATAGAAGATCACGGAATGGAGATTATATGTTTTCCAAACACAGGCCCTCCTGACAAATGCATCTACAGATAGCAGAAAATTTGATAGAAACCTACAAATTATGTTCAAAGACCACATACCAAATTTCATCCCCGTAGCTCTAATAGTTTTCGAGTTATCGTGTTCACAGACAGACAGACATAATTCCAAAATTGTGTTTTTCGGACTCAGGGAGGTATAAAACGTGGAGATCCGTCAAAATCTCGAGTTCAAATTTTTTGACGATTACAATACTTTCTCTTTGTATACTTCGAATACGAGAAAGTAAAAAGCAACAAATATTTTCTCAAGCTCTTCTTTCAATTATGATAAATCATACCGTTAACAAAATGTTCACATTTTAAGAACTATAGAGGTTGATCCATTAGAGGAGAAATTAATATTTTCAGCCCTTGTTAATTTAACCCTTTCAAAGGCTGTGGGAAGTATACTTCCCACATAATTCATCAATTTTTACTTTCTCGTATTGGCCCAAACTTTTATACGGATCTACATTCATAACGATAAAACTGTGTACCAAATTTTATCCATTTAGCTATTCAAGTTTTTGAGTTATAGTGTTCACATGACCGCGGACATACAAATGGACAGACTTCCCGTTGACGTATTTTGTCCAAAATTTGATAGAAACCTACAAATTATGTTTAAAGACCACATACCAAATTTCATCCTCGTAGCTCTAATAGTTTTCGAGTTATCGTTTTCACAGACAGACACACACACAGACACACACACATACAGACATAATTCCAAAATTGTGTTTTTCGGATTCAGGGAGGTCTAAAACGTGGAGATTCGTCAAAATCTCGAGTTCAAATTTTTTGACGATTACAATACTTTCTC